>KV748552.1:0-35938 GCA_001692915.1 Glonium stellatum | reverse complement strand
GGGGGGGGAGGAATTATGGAAAAAAGGGCAGTTTGTGGACGGTACGGTAGATACTAGGTCACTCACCGATGTCAGACGCCCCGAAACCGTGCCTTAGCGCGACGAACGGCACCGCGCAGGGCAGGGCACGGCTCCTGGAGCGTTGCCGAGAGCGGCGATTGAGCCTCCTGAGACACGCCGCCGAAGCTTTCGCATAGCCCTGGTCTGCAATGGTCTGCAGCGGGCATGCAATAGTTGGCCATAGGGGCTGCGAATTTCTCGCATCGGCATCTGTTGAACATGGCCATTCGAAGTCTAGACGTGCCCCAAGTTCGACTGCTGGGCTCTGACTCGTCCGTCCGCGGTGCCAGATGCGGCGGGATGGGGGAGGGAGGCGCGCCAAGGCGAGTCTGGCCCATTCGATTGGAACGCTAGAACGCGGCGAAGAAACTCTTTCATGCACCCGCTCACCAGCCCGCCGCGTTCCACCAGCACCTGGCCAGGCGAGACATCGGGTGAACGTGGGGAAAACGTGGTCGTGTTGCTAAACGGGAGCCACAGTGTCATGATGGCTTTTGCTGGTGGCTAGCTGAGGCTTACCTCCCCCCGGTTTAGGGGGCTCGGCTTCCCGTGCCGCCAAACTCTGCCTCCCTCGGACTGCCAAATCGGATGCCAACTGCGATTGGGACCCGCCCCTAGCCCATGGTGGCATGCTTGACAGACTTTCAACGTCCGCGCAGTTGTCACGGCTGCAGTGCGCGGCTTGTGGAACGTTGGACGCACGTTTGCAGCAGCAGCCTCTTGCCGACTCCAGCTTGCTTGGGGACGAGCGCGGCGGAGCAGCTGGGCGCGCTCTGTGTGCGCTCCATGCAGCGGGCATGTCCTGTCTTGCCCTGTCTTGCCCTGGGGGACGAGGCCGGCAAGGGCACTCCCTGGTCAGTCAATCGTCTTACGCAGCCCTATCACCCCCGAACCGAAGGCAAGAAACGCGCTTTCAGGTCGCCAAACACCCAAGACGACGTCTGGACGCCCTGAAGGATTCTCGGCACCCATGGCCAGTTCCTCGAGCCGCAGGGATAGACACAGGGATAGACGAGGCGGGAAGCAATTATCACTTGCGCCTGTGTTCCAGCAGATCCCGTCACCTGCCAGCTACATCCCTGACTGGCGGGGCCTTGCTGCACGTCTGCAGGTGCATGATTGATGGCTCCGTCTGTTCCGTCGTCGTGGAGTATGGCGTACGCGCGAGGTGAGGGCTGGGTCGTGCTGGGTCGTGCTGGCGTTTGGTAAAGGGATCTTCAGAAAAAAAAAATCTGGATCGCCAGTGAAGCAGCTGTCAGAACTGAAACTATCCACCCGGATCTTCATCCGGCAGTCGACCGGTTCACTCTACTCGTACTTCATGCCTAGCAGTTCGCCTTCGCGTGTGCGCGTTACCTCCACACATACGCACCACGAGAATCATTGGGCTTCAACGGAGCACGATATGCTGTCCTACCTTGTTAATCAACATGTTGCCGGCCGTTGATGGCGGCAAAATACTTGGTGAGTCCCCTTCTGGCTGTGGCGCCGAACGCCACAGCTTCCCGTGCCGACCTTGAATGGGATTCGAGAGGAAGTGGAGTGTTTACTTGAGTAGTTTCAAATCTCCCAACTCGCCTTAGAGAGATTCTAGCAGCAGCTTCCATTAATCGACAATTCCTACTATCTCTTTACAACATTGCAGCTGCGCGCATCCGAGACTACCAGATGTGAAATCACTATTTTTAACTTCTACAGCATCCCCTAAAGGCTGCAGCGAACATTAAAGTGTGGCTCCACCGTATCTGACCTGTGCTGAAAGTCGTGAAGCATCATCACCGGCATTCGGGGTCTGGGGTCGCTCATCAGGCGTAACGTCGCCCAGTTTTAGACGTCAGATCCTCGTCTGGGCCTATCTCTCCTCACGCCAGCGATCAACTCTCTCTTTTGTAACAGGTAGGCGAGATCGTCTCTCACGTCCATTCGTTGCACTCTCCGCTGCCTTCCCTTTCACCTCACACTTCTGCATCTAACCACTTATCTCCCGAGTACAGCGCCGCAAGCCTCTTCACTCCCGAGTTGCCTAACCTTTTTCTTCTTTGTTTTTACTAGGACGTGCGTCAGCCTGGTTCAATCTCAGCCTTTCTGGGCAGTTTCTTTGCACGCTGATCTGGCCGCGTTGGTCTGTTTTAATCAGAGCGGAGCAGCCGAACTCCGTGCAAAAACCTGGCTTGTTCGGGTCCATCGGCTGCCCACCAAGGATTTGTCGCACCGAGGACAAGCTCCCTTCAGGCAAGGCCCTTCTAGTCGGCAAGCCAAGTTGACAAGGTCAAAATATTCCGCCCCCCCTCAGCGCCGCTCAAGTCCCAAGTGATGCAACAGAACAGCTCGTTCCCATTGGCTTGATCGAGCGCCTGGCTTCGGAAACTTTCCAGTCTGTTGGGCAAGTCAAAGGGAGGCTTTCGGTTGATGCCGAGCACGACGGTGTAAATACCCCACAGTATCCTTATTCATCTATTCAGATATAGCTGTGTCTGCTTTCCTTTCTTAGCCGACATGGATGGCACCGTGTCAAAACCATATCAAAGCCACTCTCCTCATCATCCAGGTGGCATGCACTCTTCCTCAGTCTCCTCAAATGCATCGCCGCAAGGTATGATACCACCTGCCAGTATGTTCGGAACGGGAACCTCAGGGCGTCTTCCCGGCCTGTCTGTTCCGTCTCATCAACACCAACCTGGGACAAGGTCTTCAGGGGGTTACAATGCAACCACTTATAATCAGTCTTATGCGACTTCATCAGCATCTCCTAGTACAGCTTCTGGGAGTTTACAGGACTTGCCTTCAAATGAACCAACATCTACATCTGGAGGCTCTCCAACACATGTTTCAACTACCAGTCTAAACGCACAAAAACGAGCTTACCGTCAAAGGAGGAAGGATCCCAGTTGTGATGCATGTAGGGAGCGAAAAGTCAAGGTGAGCAATATATTTAGTTCTAACATCATGCCATCAATATACTGCTATTCACAAGATGGTGGCACAGCAACGCCTCAAGAAACCTCTCTCACTTAATGATGGAACTTGCTCTTTACAATGCGTGACCTACTCAGGTCAATGAATGCACGCTAAATTGGTTCTCTCAATGCCTCGTGTATAGCATCAACGAGATCGGATTGAAGTCTGTCGCTCTGTTTACCAAGATTAAGATTCGAGTAGTAGGGCTATCACGATAAATGTCGAAATATTAACTCCTATGGCTTTATTGAGGCTCGTTGGCTCTCTTTTCTGGTTCCACTATCGGAGCTAGCAGTGAGAAAGAGGATAATTGTTCTGCTCAGGCGCTAATTCGGTTTGCAGTGTGACGCTACAGAGACCTCGCCTTGCTCTGAGTGTTCTAGCCGTAGTCATAAATGTCAATTTACAAAGGAGACAAATCGTCGCATGTCTTCTATCAAGTAAGTTTTGCCGCCTGTGCTGACGTTTATACCAATACTGAGAAGTTCTGCTTACTCTTAAAAAAGACAGGTGCAAGATCTTCAAAGTCAATTAGCAGAAGCCAAACACCAGATCAATCACCTACGGTCATTGCTTAATGAGAGAGGAGGCGCCGAGCTTGACCGCAGGGCAATTGAGATGCCACTATTGAAGCTCCCCGATATCGCACCGAATTTAGAACGAAGGCAAGGTCCACCAACAATGAATAATTTCGACCACGTTCGGAAGAACATACGGATATACGGTCGAGGGATATTCAAATCTCCGCCTCCATATCGACAACTAGCCTCCCAGCCCCCTTACTCGTTCACCCCACCGCCTTTGCCTTCGAGACAAGTTACAGATCGACTTCTTTCTCAGTACTACGATTCAATACACAGATCGTACCCCCTAATACACTGGCCCACGTTTCAACACGAAGTTGAAAAGGTATACTCTACAGGGAACTTTCATATCATGCCTCAAGCATGGATGGCGTCATTCTTCGCTGTTCTGGCTTGTGGGACTCTTCAAACTATGGATTCACTGTCACAATTTCCAAGAGCTGAGGTCGAAGGCATGTCATATCTTGACATATCTGCTCAGGCTTTGAACAATTGGACAGATGAACTGGCGATTGACCATGCCCGAGCGTCACTATTAATGAGCATATTTGCCACTGAAGTAAATTTGAAGTCTACCGGGTTGGTGTGGTTAGGCTCTGCTGTTAGAATCGCGCAAGATATAGGGCTGCACTGGGAGACTGGGCCATGGCCTGTCGTGGAAGGAGAGATACGGCGGCGGGTATGGTGGGCTATATATGTCTGGGATAGGTATGTAATGAGCTTAGTACGTGGATTTGCGATCTCTAATGCAGCTTAGGCTCTTGTCTTTGGAAATCGGGCGTCCGCTGTCGATAGCCGATGAGGATTGCGACGTCGGATTTCCTTCTCCTGTTGACGATCGATTTATTCAACCCCAGGGCATTATAAGGACGCCTGCAAGCTACGCCCCACAGACGGGTCTAGCAGCCGCTATCCCTATTGTACGCTTCGTCTCACAGTTGAAAAGGACTTTAAAGACAGCCGGCATCGCAACACATACGCTTCAAACATATGACGACTACTTTCATGGAATCATGTCATCTTTCCCAGAGCAGTGTCATACAGTCGCTGAAACATATCTGGATCCTATTTTGTTATCATCTGTACTCACATTACAGGTTGCTCGTTTTCATTTGTACCGACACAATCTCTCTGTAAGCTGTCGCCCTGCAGAACGGGCAGATGCGTTACGGCGCTGTGCATCCGTGGCACAGGACACAGCAAAATATATATCCCGCAGCCTACAGATCCCACCGGTGAAGGCTGAATCATCTGACTATTCCGAGTCACCCAGCCAGACCTGGCAAGCTCGAGCACTTTGCTCAGCATCAAATATGTTGTGTATGCATTTGTGGCGATGCATGCTAATACTGTGTCTACGCACTGACTATCATGCCGCCCTAACTTGTCTGCGTCTCAGCTCCATCATAGGAGACCTGCGCAAAGTAAACGTAGCATGTGGGAGGAATCTAGCCTTTTTCCTCGATCGCTTGATGGATCGCATCCACAATGGCAATGGCAATCATCACCAGCTCGAGCAGGATGAGGAAATGTTAGCATATGTGAGCGGTGATATGCAAGGTTGTTTAGAGAACTCGTGGGTGTGGGCAGGCAGCGAGATTGGCCTAAAGCTAAACAACACTCAAGCCCTTCCAGCAAGCGATCCACATTTTCGGGAGAACGGAGAGACATTCGAGGGGACCCATCTACCACTCCGCCCAAGCCCCTTACTAACTGAAAAAGAGTCGAGAGAATGGGGTGGATGGGAACGTATTGAACGGATGATAGGTCAGCTTATAGAAGAACAACGCAGTCGACTTAGCCAGCCTCTTTACTATCATCGACCACCGCACAACCCTGGGAAGAGAGTACATTTGGCGCCGGATGCGGCAGTGCCTGTTTCCGCAGTGACGTCGTTGGCATCGACTTCAACAAATACCTTGAGTGCCGTAAGCTCATCTCGTATTAGCATTGCAAACATAATCTAGAGTTGCACTAGCTCTAGCTTTATTGTTCACTCTCAGTTGGACTCGAGCTTCGAGCGGCAACTCCGCATTCCACAACGACGAGGAGATCTCTTCTTGGTATACCCCAACCTCTTTCACAGTTTTATGTTCGAAGGCTTGCTTTCCGTTGTCTGACTGCTGGTGCAGTCGGTAAATTTCCGGTGTAAAATGGCGTTTCGTGCATTTAAAGAATATCCTTTAAGTCTTGACTGCAGGGGGGTTGGGCGCGGGTTGACAATATCTTTTAGTACAGTATCCGGGTAGTTTGGGCTCTTGGTCGCCTTCGCGTGGGCTATGGTATGTTATGGAAGGGTTGGATAATGATGAGCACCGAGTACGATAATGATGTATGGAGGTCACATGAAATGTAACATTAATGCATAGAGCTATGGTATGGTTATCGGATTTGTTAAATGTCGAATAGTAGGTAGGTAGATAGAGGAGACTTTGTTTCCTCGTTGCCGTTCGTTCCTGTCGCAGACCTTGGGGGATTTTCGTGCCTACCTATTCTCACCGTCACGCTATTGGATGGGCACGATGGGGCAGCAGCAACAATAACAACCTAAGCGAACTTGGATGGTGGGGCAACTTCCCCTCGTTCCCATGCAGCAAATCTCCGCGACGGATCGACGTTCCTTCCAAATCGAGACGGCATTCTGATTACATCACGCAACTTCCAACTTCAATATTGTCACCGCAAACATCATTTGATGGATTGGAAAGTGGCAACGAGACTAGGTAGTATATACCACGCGGCGAGAGGTGCAATAGCGGCTTGAACATTGCAATGGCTATCGGTAACGTCAGCTCAAGAAGGCGATGCTGATACTGGAGCGTTTGCTGCGGGAATTACCCGCCTAGAGGAATCAGGAGAAGAATCGGGTAAGGAAAAGCTCAAGGGCTTTGGTACAGCACCACTCAATGCTCTCGTTCTCCTTTGACATGCGCTTGTGTCGGGGCTGCCAATGTAAAAAGCAGTGTTTATAAAAAGCACTTGGGAAGACTTCTAGGAGCCCGCCACGGGTGTGAAACGTCCCGGATTACTCGTCCCAGGATCCTTCAACCGACCCCTGCTTGCTTGCAGGTGTGACGCCATTCCTACCAATTAAGCTTTAGGGCCACATCACCGACAGGGTGCCGAAAAGCTTGGTGTCGTCAAGATTCCCTGCCTTCCCGCCTGTCTGCCCACCTGTCTGCCCACCTACCTGCCAAACCTGCCCGCCCACCTACTCACCCGCCTAACCTTCCACCCCCTCTCAATACCTACTGTGACTTCAAAAACGCTCCTACGCTCTCCTCCTCCGGCTCAATTCCCGAATAACATCACCAAGCAATACGTTAGCAGCTTAATTGGAAATCTCTCCACTCGCTAAAAACCATGGTTCATCTCGCCAAGATCCCCACAGACAAAGATCTCACTGCTCCGCTCGTCGACGGGCTTGAAAAGGTCAAGTTCGGTGATGTCGCTGACGATGACACCACCGTGTCCGTGTATGGCTCGAGGTTTGCTGCTGAGGATCTTCCTAAGTACGAAATGCCCGAGTGGGAAATGCCAAAGGACGTGTGAATATTACCCCTCCATGCCCCGCCACCCGCCTACCCCCGCTCATTGATCGCAGCGCGTACCGTATGATTAAAGACGATCTGACTCTCGACGGAACCCCTACTCTGAATTTAGCAAGCTTTGTCACCACTTATATGGTACAAACCCATCCTCCCAATTCCTCGCAAGTTACCTAAGGTTAATCTTCACCAGGAAGAAGAAGCTGAGAAATTGATGATCGAGTGCTTTTCCAAGAACTTCATCGGTCCGTGTCCATTACTCCCTGGTATTTAAGCATATTTGCTAAACTGAAATAGACTATGAGGAATACCCCGTCTCCGCAGATATTCAAAATCGCTGCGTATCCATGATTGCTAGGCTCTTTAATATTCCTAGCCACGATGAAAATACGAACGCCATGGGTACTAGCACAGTCGGCAGCTCAGAGGCTATTATGCTTGGGGTGCTTGCCATGAAAAAGCGTTGGCAGCAGAAGCGAAAGGCAGAAGGCAAACCAACTGACCGCCCAAATATTGTTATGAATTCGGCAGTTCAGGTTTGCTGGGAAAAGGCAGCTCGATATTTCGATGTTGAGGAAAAGTAAGTATCCCCTAAAAAGTAATGGAGAATCAACTAATAATTGGCTAGGTACGTCTACTGTACTGCCGACCGTTATGTTATCGATCCGAAAGAGGCAGTTGATCTTGTCGACGAAAACACAATTGGCATATGTGCTATTCTAGGGACTACCTATACCGGCGAATATGAGGATATCAAGGCGATCAATGACTTGCTTGTCGAGAGGAATATGGACACCCCAATTCACGGTTCGCTCATATGATTCTACGAACGGTTAGCTATTTGCTGACCTTTCACAGTCGATGCCGCCAGCGGTGGCTTTGTTGTGCCTTTCATTAATCCAGGTCTTCTTTGGGACTTCCGTCTCGAAAAGGTGGTCAGCATCAATGTCTCAGGACATAAGTACGGCCTTGTCTATCCAGGTGTGGGTTGGGTCGTTTGGCGCGATCCAAAATACCTTCCCAAAGAACTTATCTTCAACATCAATTATCTTGGTGCTGACCAAGCCTCCTTTACCCTTAACTTTTCCCGCGGTGCTTCTCAAATAATTGGTCAGTACTATCAGATGATCAGATTGGGAAAGCATGGATATCGTTCCATCATGCTGTATGCAACCGCATCCTCCCCCACATGCTCCTCTAAATTTACTAATGGCCCTAAAGAAACCTCACGCGCACGGCTGACTACCTGGCGGCTAATCTTGAACAGCTTGGCTTTATAATTATGTCCAAGCGTGGAGGTAATGGACTTCCTCTCGTTGCATGCCGCATCGACCCCTCGAAAGGTAAGGTGTATGATGAGTTTGCTATTGCACACCAGTTACGAGAAAGGGGGTGGGTTGTCCCAGCCTACACCATGGCGCCGCACAGTGAAGGCCTTAAGATGATGCGTGTTGTGGTCAGGGAAGACTTTACTCGTAGCAGATGTGATGCTCTAATCGCAGATTTCAAGCTTGCATGTCAAACTTTGGACGCTATGGACGAGAAGAAAGTTAAGGAGCATCAAGAGTACGTTGTACCCTCATCTTCATATATCTCGCGACTTCCTTTCTCTTATGCATCTATCAACATGTCTTTCTTTTCTAGTGTTTTCTTGTTTTCTCGCTTTCTTATTACGGATTCCTGATGCAACTTTACCCCCAAATCCCTCCTGTTTTAATACAATGACTAATTGATCTAGTCATTCTAAACATATGAGGCATCGCGCCACTCGTACGGGTCGCCATCATCGCATCAACAACCATTTCTCGGATGAGAAACACAGTCTTCAGGGTAAGACAGGCAAAACACACGCCGTGTGTTAGGGATTTTTTGCCTTAGGCTCGTGGGGTTTGTGATTTTGCTACGGTCAAGGCAAAACTGATAGCAAACCTCTGATGTAAAGGGTCGACTATCTCTGTGTGCATGATGAATGAGCTTGATTGAAAAGTTTCTGGGTGCTTTTTATGGTCTGGACGCTTGGTGAGATTTGGTCTTACAACCTAGGGTGCACTTTACACTTGTAAGGTTAAATCTGTCCTGCCTATCTTAAAACTACGAGTTGACTGGGCAACATCTTTCCCCCGCACTCTTTATGGTTATTCTGAGGATAACGACAGAGCATTGGATGGCTGGGATGATTAGTAGTTGATGTGAACTCCATTTCGCTAGGATGCCTTGAAATACAAGACATCTTTCATCCATGATAAGAATCAAATGGAAAACGTGATACGTTAGTCGCAGCCTAAAAACCAAACAATCCAATTCCAAATGAGATGTTCGGCGATGTAGAGCCTGCAAGTCACATCATCAAGCCATGGTAAGAACACGGCGCTTGAATATGCTAAACTAATTGGCTTTATCGGACGTATACTAGCCTGCGATAATAGAAGAGCGTGTCTACAATTTTGCACTTAGCCGCTTTTCTCCGTCTTCTAGCTTATATTTCAAAGCAGCATCAATTATTTCCATAGCCTGGCATAGCCGACGTTCTTGTAATTTTGGGACAACGACTTGGATAGATAAGGGCGTATTGAGGTATGTGGAGCGGTCCACTGTTGTCCCTGTCCACAATAGTGAGCAAATGCCTAAATACACGGTACACGACTCAAAACTCATAATTAAAAGCGCTATGGCTAAATAAATCTTAGACTTACAGAGCTCGCGATTTATTTTATCCCATGAGGATAGTGGTGTTGTAGGTACCACCTCGCCCTGCATATCTTTCGCACTAAACTTTCGCACAGGGACTACGCCGGCGGGATAGTCAAGTAGTACGAAAGAACTAGTATAGCTGACGCTATTCCAACGATCGATGGGTGGAACTGGGTGCGGAGCCACTGGGCAGATAAAAGCGTCAATGCTCGGTCTCTGCTCTGACCTATCCTTCCATATTCCCAGAAAAGCTGTCTCGAGTTCCATTTTTTGTGCATGTAGCGAGCGGACTTGATCGAGTGTCTTTGGAGCTTTGCGTTTCAAACGCGTAGAAAGCCAGGGTGAGAGTGGTTCTGAGGTCTGCTCGAGTAGGTCGAACATGTTGTTTCCACCGTCGATGCCAAAGAGGGCGTTGGCGAGAGATTGACATTGCGAGAAAATTGGTGTAATATCTATTTCAACAATTTCAATCTCAGAGGCGCGGAGGGCGGAGGCAACTTCGTCGAGGAGGTGCTGGATCGGTGGAAGCGGATCGATAAGGCCATCGCGGCGAACTATACCAATAGTCGGGCGTGATGTGGATATGGTGGAGAGTGATGCCCAGGGGTTGGGCAATATATCTGGGTCCATTTCCCATGGGCTCTGGCTAGACACCGCGCTGAAAAAGAGCTCTAAATCTCGCACGGAGTGTGCAAGTGGTCCTGCGCTGGCAGGTAAGGCCATCTTGGAAGAAGCTGGCAGTGTCCCGCTCTCTTGCCCTGCATATGGTATCCTCTGCCAACTAGGCTTGATGCCGTAGAGTCCATTACACATTGCGGGAATCCTAATGCTGCCCCCCACATCGGTCCCGACGCCTAGTACAGAACCCCTCATAGCGATGAGAGCGCCTTCACCACCGCTGCTCCCACCAGCCGTAACCAATGTATTATATGGGTTCAGTACCCTCCCGAAGACGTTATTGTGGGAATCGAGCGCCATTAACGTTTGCGGGACATTTGTCTTGCAATAGAGCACGGCGCCAGCGTTAAGGAGAACGTCGACTAGAGATGAGGAGGCGGTGGAAGGCTTGAATGCGAGAGCAGCGATACCAATAGAGGCATCATAGCCTGGAATCTTGAAGGTGTCTTTAAGTGAGACTGGAACGCCATGGAGAGGGCCTATGGGTGGATTGCCAGCCGCAAGGTGTGCGTCAAGTTGATCGGCGCGGGCGAGGGCTTCATCAAAGAGTATTTCGGTGAGGCAATTTGTCTGGAGGCATCAACAGGTAGTACGTAACTTGAGAAGTGGGCTAGATACTACATACAAGTTGATGCGCAAGTGCCGCTCTCTATCATGAAGATCCTTAGCGTCCCCCTGGAAAGTCGGTATTCGGAGAGGTAGCATACTTTACAAAATGCCTTTACAACGTCATAGCTCTTCAGTCGACGACTTGAGATCTCGTGCGCTAATGCAGTTGCATCGTATTTCTCTGTTATCTCGAGCTCTTGGCCATTGAGCAAACCGCATTTGCGTGGAACGTCAAGGTAATTGGTCAAATCTGGAGGAGGCGATGAGCTCAAGAGCCAGCCTTTCGGGATTCTGGAGACCTGTTCATCCTTCTTTTGTCGGGAGACCAGTTGCCACTTCTCTGGCATGATGTTGGCTGTCGGTGCAGAGACATGATTGAGCGTGATAATGATAGTTGGTGTAGCTTCAAAGCTGTGGTGGAGAAGCCGAGGTTGTACCTGGCCTCCCCAAATCGTGACGAAGAAAACTTGATATGGTGACCGATAGCCATCCACCCCTTCAGTAAGATGAGGACACCTCCTACATAAACATGCGAAGATTTTTTTCACTTGTGTTCATTTACAATTGTATTTGTTTCCGTAACTACTATAAGCTACTAGTACTAGGCTAATTAAGGAAATTATATAGTATCTTATGAGTCGCCGCAATTAAACGCCATGGCCTCTTTGTAGTAATATCTAAATACTAGGTATAGCCTTGAGGGTCGACGTGCAGGCCAACTTTGGAGCTGTGCCACAAGTCACCAATGTCCCACCAACACGCCGGCCGTTCGGACGTCAAAACCCATAAGAGTTTCACCGAACATAGCCCAATTCACGTTCTAGCATATATGCTAGTCACATACTGTAAAATTATGATGTAAGTCTTATAAGGTTAAGAAAATGCGAAAGAAACAGGTATATATCGTATACTTTTATTTGCGGAAGTATCCCTTCCGCCAGTAGTGTCCTACGATGGTCAGGCCGTGCGTAGAATATCAAACCTCCGGTATTTGAAGTACGCTTGAGCCATGATTCTATTGGCTGACTCTTATAGATAACAGTAGGACGCATACCACCAGCGGAAGGGATGCTATGCTGAAAGCGGCCACTCCATACCTGGTGGGGTTCTTTAATCCCTTAAAAAGCGCCTCAAACTAATTGGATTCGGTGCACTGAAGCACTCTAGGAATGGCCGAGGTGGTTTCTCTATCTACCGCAGGATAAAGGAGCCTTATCTATATCTCCTGTAGAGAGTAAATCAACGAACTTTTCTACTCTACTTTATGCCAAGCCTTGCCAATACTCCCACGAACTTCAGAAAATCTTGTGATCTTCTAAAGGCCTTTGACCCTTCCACCAAAACTCAACCACACTGCTGCTCATAACCTTCACATATACAATATTTAAAAATTATTTAGGCTTATTTTGGAGGATATGGGCATCTTTACTGGGGTTGTTTGTATATTATTTAGGTATGTATGACTATCAGCCACCCTTAAAATTCGTCTCAATGTGACTAAATTAATTTTCCGAAATACTTCGTCCTCCAGCTATGACTACTCCTAAAATTATCTAGTAATCCAATATCCTGAAGCGCCTTGGAAGAAAGAAAAAATTAGGCTCGAAAAAATTACCCACACCGGATCATCATCCCAAATCTGTTTTACAGAATACGTTAATTTCCCCAAATAGCCACCGCTACGAGTTTACTACGCCCCAATCTCAGCCAAAGCAGCGGGGTCCAATTCTAGCAAGTCCATCTCCAGTTCTCCCAAAGGTTCTTCAAATATAACCTTTACTTTCGCCCTTGGATCTTTCCCTATATATACCCATCTTGCAGTTTTATTTGATAAACTGATAGTACCATCGGTATCACTACGCTGCTCACCATTGCCGAGCACCCAATCTTTCAATGACTGCGGCGCGTACGCACATTTATCCTCATAGCCCTTCCCACCCATGTGAATTCGCGCACGCACAGAGGCATGCATGGTTTCATTTGTGTTCTGCAAGAGCTCTGGATCATCCTTTCCGGTGAAGTAGTTCGTGCGATGGTAGAAGTGTGGCGTGCGCGGCAGCTGTCCTGCTAGGCTCTGCGGGAAAGTGCACGAATTGTATAATCTACCCAAACCCCACCCACGTGTAAGCGGGGGGTTCTGACTCGCGTTGTATTTCTGGTTTAGGTGAAACTGCTTCTCAAGATAGCCAGGTTTGAAATCAATCCATCGATTGAGGTTAGACATCATCCAGGCCAAGGAAATATCGGCTATTCCAGTATCATCGTAGCTGCCGCCCACGTTTGAATGGACTCTGAAGGTAGAAGCACAATTAGCATGAACTTCAAATAGGGATTTTAGTACTATCGGAGTCCGCTTAATACTTCTTCCCATAGTGTTCTCATTCCGAAATGCCACTCTAGTGGCATTGGTTCGAGGATTCTATGAGGCAGATATGCGGGGATAGGAAGATGGTATCTGTACCAGAAGCTTACTTACCCAGGAAACCAAACTTGCTTAAGTTCAGTGGTACAGCCTTTCGGCTTTTCCCAGATAGTGGGCGAATAAGGGGCCCGTTGTTCGTCCAGTGCCAGAGCGTGAAACGCGTGTTTAACGTGGTTATCTATTTTCACATCAAGGAACTTGGAAAAAATCAGCCGGGACCGATCAGGAGAATAGGCAACTAACCTTATACTCATGAAGAAAATCCGGAAAGCCAATCTTTCTAAGAAATGGCATTGTAGGAATACCAAGAGCGCCTTCAAAGAATGTAAGCAATTTCACAGACGAGAGGGAAGACATCTTACCGACAGTATCCCACACTCCAATTGCCTGTATCTCGACATCCCGGGTCAATCCTCTCTGCAGGGTTATCAGCATAAATAATCTTACACGGTGCGAATGTCTAACCCTTTTGAGCTCGTTTCGGTAGCTTTTTAGGTAGCTCTCAATGTCGTGTGGTGGAGATTCGAGAGCAAAGTCGGGAATATATTTCATGATCATCGGCTTATAATTTTTTACACCCGCGTTTTCCCAGTCTTTGAAGATTGCGTAAAACCAGGGCTGAAAAGGTACCGTTAGATAAGTTTAACTCAGAAAACAATGATGCACTCTACCATTCCCTCTTTCTCGAGCAATCCCATCCCGCCAATCAAGCCCCCAATACTTCTTGCAGTAAAAGCGCCTCGAGAGAAGCCAAGCAGAAATATTAAGTCGCCTGGGGTATAGTTGTTAGAAAGAAACCCGTACGCTTCGCGAATGTGCTCCCCAATGCCTTCACCGGTACCGCCGCCAATGAGCCGCTCGAGGAATGTGCTGCCATTGCCAACACCAGATTGGTAGTAAACAATTTGGGGATGATGGTCTTTATCCTCCGGCAAGATGGCTCGTCCTATTCTAGTAACATTGGAAGGGGTTTGAAGATGGCCAGGCCCTCCAAACCAGGAGCCTTTAACCCAACCATTATCGCTATCCTAGTAGGCATTAGAAGCTAATAGTAGTATCTGTATGGAAGTTCGCACCATCCATGTCCCTATCGCAAATTAGCACAAGCTCTGGTGAAAGCGTTTTGGGATGCGGTTTCCCACCATCACAGCAAGCAATTAGTTTTTTAGGTCGTTTAATAGAGTGATCTGTCATATTCTCTCTGATTCCTGTGCTCCTGTATCTCACACTTCTCGAAACGTGATGAGCAGGACTCAAAAATACGTGAGGTGGCTGCAGAGCTGGTTTGAATGTACGATTGGTAAAGCCTCTAAAGCTCGTAGAACGGGGAAGTAGTAACCAAATTGCACGGAAATATGTGCTGCAGTTATTAACCATTAAGGATTCCCTACGAGCGTAAGATGGTTTTTGACGCAGGGACGTATATAAGCGCTAGTGTATGAGAGTGGTTGGCTGGGTAAGCCTAGCTGTGAATCACTACTATTATTATAGTAATGGCAAGCTGAGCTAGGGGGAACTGGACCAGGTAGAATTCCAGGATATATGAATCAACTAGAGGCACCTGGACAGAATTAGGGACGCCCTTGGCGCTGGAGGGTTGTAAGCCGATCCCAAGGCACCCAGGCGATGAACCATGGTTATATGCAAATTGGGGGTTCAAGTTGCTTCTTACAAGCGCAAAGCCACCTGGACCGGTGGCACCTTGAATGGACATCCTGGGCAGCTGAGATCAGAAGAACGATGCACGATTTGGGGCCGATCAGCTCGGCGAGCCTGCATAAAGGCTGGGGGTAGACCGCTTTTGGCATCCCCACCTGGCAGCTGAGCATCGTCGGCGGCATGTCGTAGCCATCTAGGTTTTATTGCACGCCCTTAGGTGCATGCATCAAGGTTACCGTTAGCCCCTCTGATTGACGGGTGCCGTAGTGCTAGAATGGTAAGCTTAGAGGATCGCGAGGCCTGCTAGGGAGCTCCGCCAATAGTGCTGAGTCTGTGCGAGCAACGCAAAGGCTAGGTGGTCCGTCGAATTGGATCTGCACCTTGGCCTTCTCCTTCCGACGTCTTTCTTCTTGCGCCCACCGCTGCAGGATTCGGGAGGAAAAAACTGAGAACAAAGAACAGAGAGGACGGAAGACAGAGAATCTGTGTACTATTGCCCCACCGGCCTTTGCCCTAATAAGTACACACCAAATTCTTCTTTACCCACTACACGCATGCAAGTAGCCCATGCAGTCGACAAGACACGAAGATCTTCAGCCAGCCACAATGTTTGTGCCCCCGACCGCCAGAGAGTGACCGCTCCCAGAAACCTTCACGAAACAGCACTCCCAACCACTGACATCAAGTCAACATCCTCAACAGCCCATTGTGTACCGTCGCAATAGCCAAGGATAAGCCTCCCCCAAAGGCCCTTTCCCTTATAGGTCGCAATATCTTCTGGCCATGACCGAATTTCAGCGGCAAGCCCTTCCAACTCTTCCTTCGGTAATTGGACAAGCGGGGTGATCGAAGTCTTGACCGTGAAAACAACAGCATTAGTCTTTGGTAATCGACGAAAGGCCTGCCTCTCACGCCTGATGATGATATCCCGGGGCCATAAATTGTTCACGTTTCCGGGAAAGAAATCTTTCGGTTCCTGAATGAACAGGATTTCTGCGAGGCTTCTGCCTGGTGGCCTCACTTGGATAAAAATGGACGATCGTTCCATGGAGCTCTTTTGGTCCAGGCGGTTAAAATAGCTGTGGGTGTCAGAACTGCCTTATGGGGCATATTCAGAACTAGCTTACTGTTCAACGGGTTTAGAAAGCTTACCCTCCCACTGCGGCACTGGGCTATGAATGTCCGTGACCGAGTTGCCGATGCGGTCTCGAAGATACCAGCCAGCGGGAGATAATGTGGCGCTCGCAAGTCTATGCCCATAAGTCATTCTTCTCCGCCTATTGTTTAACATCCTAAAACACTTACAGATGATGTTTGCCTGTAAATTCGCTTTTGATCAGGATGTTGAAGTCCTCCACAGCCAGCCGCGCCACGACTTCGAGCGGGTGGAAGTTGTAGGGCATCTTTAAGGAAAATTCTTCTCCTGTCACATTATTGCGTATCGATTCTTGCCCCAAATACCCTTCGAAAACTTCATATTCTCTTGGATATTTCTTTGCCAAAAACTGTGTTACCACCCCAAGAAGTTCCTCACAGGCTGCTTCACCCCCAGGAAGGCATTGTATTACTTCCTCCTTCGCCTCTGATAGAAGCTGTCGTCTTGCTGCATAGTATTGATAATCTCCGCTGTCTATTGTCAACCAATTCTCCATATCCAACTTTCTCAATCCCATTGTCATGTAGCTCGCCGGGCGCCTCTTGAAGGTGGGGCTTGAGTGACTCTTTAAATGTGATAGATCTGAGAGCGGCATGCCTTTAAGCCTTGAACCTTCTATAGAAATTTCTGATTGACGATAGGTCTTATCCTTCTTTTGCTGTTCCGTATCGGTCACGTTATCGTCCTTGCATTTTCCTTGCGAAATACTTCCCACAACGGTGACTCCACTGAGTGCCTCTCTGAGAACTCTGTGGGTAGGAAGTGGTGCATTCGAAGCAGGGCTTCCTGCTACGTACCTACCGCTAGGCACTCCATATCTGATCCGTTTGTAAAATGCTTTGGTAAGCCAGATGAAGTATCCAGTGATTAGAAGAAGAGTGAGACTGAGAAGAACTAGTGGAAACGTAATATTGAACATAGTGACAGCTAGTAGATTCAACTTGAGTTCACGAGGAGGAGGGCTTCGAAAGCGATAACGATGTAGTTGTGGAGAAGGAGCAGGGAGTGCGAGAGACATGTGTTCCACCGTGGTGACATGTTCTAGTTCACCGCCAGCCTCTAGAGGTGGTGAATGATGACACTTATGGATGTTCATATTTATTCCCGCACGTTCCCGTATGTCCTTGTGAGAGCTTACATGCCTCACGACCCCATAATTTCATTTAATCACATCAAGAAATCTGCCACATCACCTCATCTTCTATCGCTGATGGCTGGTCTGACAGGTAGGCATTTTTGGGCGTCAACGGCGGAGAGCTTCCATATTTCCCCTCAACACTCTGCGAATCACCCGTGGCTACCTGCATGGCTGCGCTCCGTTTGAGTACCCTGGATACAGAAGACCATAATGTTATTCGTTACTGACATATCATTTTCTCCGACAATCACCATGCCGGAAATCCCACCAAAAATGATGTCCAACCCGTGTTTCTTACATTCTCAATCAAAACCGATGGGACGTTTCAAAGCCTCTTATGAAGTCACTTCAGATATCGCCTCGAAACAGATGGGTGGTTTAGGCAACTTCAGAAATTTCGGCTCTTTAACGCGGAACTATGGTTCGTATAGATCATAGAGCACTCGAATAGAACAAATTATATTAGCGTTTTCCACTTATGTTTGCCCTAGGGTAATGCTTTAAACCCGTAGCTAGGTACAGCTTTGCCCCAACGCGTGGGATCTCGTTAGCGGGTCGGATGGTGCATCGTCCCGGGCTGCACAACCACTTTAGCAGGTTGTCTTCCAGGCAATGCCCCACCTGGTTCGTGCCTTGCATTCAGGAAATGGTATGTGGATGACACAAAGAGGCTTCCAAGAAATGCAGAATTTACTTGCTTATTGTTTCATTGGCTCTACAATCCGTCGGGAAATGAATATAGTACTCGACTAGCTGTGTCAGAGGAGAGGACTTGAGCAAAGCGGATTGGCATTATATGGTATGTTGTCCGCGAAGGAAATATATGCAGGGTATGATTTGCGCCACCTCGTCACCCTTGATTTGAGGCATTCAAACTGATAACGAGAGGCTTATAATTGTTTGGTCATGGCAGTCTAATAAATCATTCATTATCAGGGAGCTTTAGTGGTAGCTTTGGTGGTAGGAAATGGAGCAGAAAGATCATAGCTCTAACCCTCTATTCCTCGCCCCTTCTTTGCTTCGCTCTTTAAAATATGTCCGATTAAATTTCCGAATATTCAATTTGCTTGAGAGTGCTCCAACAAAGAAGCTATTACCAAGGCTGTCGTCACTCGGCCCTTCGACATGCCAATAATTCCTACGATACTTTGAATTTTCCCAACCCCAACCAGGAGCAAAAGTCACGATGAAGGGAAGAATGCTAACTGCGCGCGATTTAGCGTGATGGCAAGGTGGCATCTAACGGACATAGCATATCACACATCACCTCGTTCTAAATCATATGAACCTCAGTATGAAAGAGGGCCTGCTGAATTTCCTGTGGTATAGGGTGGTAAAAATAATCTAATCTAGTCATTGTATTACAACTTCGTCTCCTTTGGCCATCTACGATTGTGGCCCTGCACAGGGTAGCTTAGACTATCATTGTAGCAAAACGTACGTGAAACTATGCTCGAGTAATAACGGCGATGATAGTGATGGCGGTGACACTAGACAAGTATGTAGCAGAAGCTGTTAAGGTGGTAATGCTGTAGCATGTCCGCGGAACCTAGTGCACCCCACCAAAAGTGTGTCGATCTCCTGTCCACGGACGGTCCAACCTTCCTCCCCAGTTCCCCAACCGTCCCTAACAGTCGGCCCTCGACCTCTGTCTTTTGATATGCTAATATGGGCAGGCGAGATTAAAGACACCGATAGCCTAATGATGTGCCTAGGCATAGGGTCTTTACGGCATCTAAACCGTATTTTCTAGGGCAGTTCCGAGTCCGCAGTCTTCGGTTGGCGCCTAGCTCGGACTGCAGCTGAAAAGCCATTGTGCGAACAAAACAACGCCATTCCTCCCAAGGATAAAGTCGTCCCCGATGTCTTGGAAGGACGTGTCCAGACCCCTCTAAAACCATATGGACCCTTCTTAATTGGTTGATCAAGGTACCATTCCCATTGCTGGGTTGAAATCAGCTTAGGCATGCTTTCCAGGCTTCTCGCCCCTGAGCTCTTGATAAAGCCATGGTCTCGGACAACATCAGCGACGCTTAAGCTTTCGCCAGCGGGGAAGACTTTGAACAGCTCCTAGGCAACAGTCATGCTTTTCCTTCCACTTCTGCCGTTGTTTTTCGCTCTTACCGCTGGTTCGCATTCCTTACACGTGCGAGAAGACCACCGATGTGGGATTGATTATGGTAATTCCACTTGCGATCCCATTTTCGGTCGCTGCTGTTCTAAATATGGGTACGCAGTATATATAGCTTCCCTGAGCTGACTTCATCGCGTGTATCGCTGACTATTATCAGCTTCTGCGGGAAGTCTTTGGAGCACTGTCTTCTAGAGAATGGATGCCAAAGTGGCTGCACCCTCTTCAGTAAGACTACCATATCTTAATTCCTACAATTTATTCGCTAAAGGCTTCGCAGTCAAGAACGCGACTCTTCTCATTCCCTGGACCTGGACAGTAAAACCAACCCCAGAGGAAGCATTACGACACCCTTGCCCAAGCGTTGGGAGCATATTGACCACTTTTGCTGTCATTAATATAATTTCAGGGACCCTCAGCACAGTCTTCGGCCATCGTATTGTTGTCAACAAGGTATCCTTTGGGCTCTTTGGCAAAAGAGGGGGGAATTCCTGGACCTACATGTGGATAATGCCCTTAACAATACAACTTTCGGCAAACGCCATCATCGCTAGCATGATCAAGCGTACTCCTGGGTATGGAAACGATTTCACGGTTGCGCAGTTAATGCTGTTTTTCGCAGCGCGACCACGGATCTCGTGGATTCTCGTCATGTTACTCTCCGACGTCAAGAAGCGAAAAGTAACCGGTAATCAACGAGATCAAGGCGATAAACCTCTCTTGGAGGATCTTCATACGGAACTGATGCAAATTCCCCGGCAAGATATGGAAAACGACGTATTTGACGGTATCAAAGAAGTTTCGTTGCTAGATAGGCACGCACCACTAGCCCCGATAAAAAATGTGTATGAAGATGACTACTATTGGCGGAATGCGGCACTATCCCAATACTTTGCTGAATTGGCCTTGCAAGCAATAACGCTGTATTACATGGGCAGGACTGTTGTCTTCGCGAGCAGCCATGGCTATTACTCTCCAGGAACGCTTCCGGGGCCTATAGGACATAACGCGAATATCATGTATGCCGGCGCCTTGTTTTGGCTTTGTGCCCAGGCCTTTGTATATCTCACAGCGCCGTCTTTCGTTTTTGTTTTGCTCAAGGAAGGTGGTGGTGTCCAGATGGTCACGAAATTAATGCAGATGCTCGGTGCGTGTACTCTACCTTACTAACATTAGACGCAGTAGGCTTATAATGAAGTTAGGGGGCTTCCTTGTTATAACTAGCTGGTTAGCTTCGTGGTTATTTTGGGCGGGATTTGTAAGGTTGGCTGGAGATTCGTAAGCTGCACCTCAGCCATAGAAGGCTCAAAGTTAATCATCTCCAAGGTATTGTCCACCAAAGCTGTTTGAGCAAGGCACAATATGGACCGTGTTCTCAAGTCTTGGGGTCTTAACAGGTGTTGGATTATGAAAGTAGTCGCATTGCCTAAAACTCATGAGTATTGGAATGATATTCAATAAGTCGAGGGCTAGAGTCTCTTGTGGAAAACTTCGGTATCAGATTGGGGAAGAGATCTCCCAAGAAACCCTCCTCCTGCACGAGCTGTGGAATTTCCTAACCGCATCTCACCCCAGTTTGCTCAATCAAGATTTGCTCAAAACTTCGCGGAAGGCTTTGTGCAGAACTTCATGCAAGCGTTTGGAGGGCTTTATGCGGGGATTCGTGCAAGGGCAGGATGCCTCATACGAAGGACCAAGAAAACCTGTTGAATCCACCTCGGCATATATTTGGCTAACCACCAACCTCTGTAAAGGTATTTGACCAATCTATACGAGTCTTTGAGGTAAACCTCGTCCCAAATCCTACAGGTGCTTAACTAAAGCCTACATAGAGTAGGATGAACCAACTAAATAGCCTATAGCATGCACATTTTCCTTAGGAAATTCACTATACCTAACTACCACCTCTTATAAGTATGTCATGTTTTCTCTATTGACATTAGACATCATATTCAATACTGCTGGACTGGTCGAATCTTGTAGGTAACTATATTATGCTAAAAACAGTTAGTCCATACCTGATAGAGCTCTTTAACCCCCCAAAAGTAGCTTAAACCGACTAGATTTGGTGCACTAAAGTACTCTAAAAAGTACCAAGGTGGTTCCTTTATCTATATATAGCTCTTATAAGTCTCTACATAGGCTCTCGTGCGGCTCTATATACGGCTCTACAACAGCTCTATATACGTATCTGCATACGTCTTTGCATACATCTACTATAGCGTCTACTATAACGTCTACTATGACGTCTACTATAATGTTTTGTTCACTATGATATTATTTTCTACTATATATAAAATAGCTTAGTTATATGCTTTACATGATTTTTGCATTGGGCTATTTAATGGATAATCTAAAACCCAATGGGTTGGGTTGGATATCCAACAGTATAATGTCCAATCCATTGTGAGGTTTAACGTAAAGAAACAATAATATATGGATGGATAATTTAGAGATTATATTAGTGGCTCTTTTTTGTTCTTAAGAGAAGGTAGTTTATGACACTGGTATTTTATTCTTTCCTCTCTAGAACCATAGGTTTCGGCGAGCAAGTTACTACATATAAACCAATGGAATCAAGGCTTAAGCGTACTTCTGCTACCAAAGTTTTGATATTCCACGCACGGTCCACAAATATTTAGGACACCACACCACTAGCCGAAGGGATAAGCGTATCTTGTCCTTAGAATATTAAAATCACACCGTCTATTCATTGAGTACTAAAAGGGCCTACTGTTACAGTTCCCGGCACCATGGCAAGGATTTCTACTTTCTATAACAAACGACCTCAACAGCTTGAAGAAAAAAACCGAAAGTCCCACAATGATACCACATATGCAAAAACGAAGACAGACCCGCTTTTCCTTTAAGAAGAAGCCTTCCAAGATAGAAGACCATACTGTCATAGCCGCTTTTGCATAATCGTCGAATCGCTGCCCAATATATCTAAGGTTGTATCTACTTCGCAATCTCAACGCCACCGGTAGCGCCAAGGGCCTGTTATGGTCAGCTATGATATTTCACAACAAAACAAGGAAAAAATGAAGACATACCTTCTTGATATCGCCATAGATAGCAAACTGTCCTGCGGTCAGAGTCCCAACCATGAACAATCTTGCGCCAATTCCGGCGTAACTACCACGCAGTCCAAGTTCTTTGGCGATCTTAATCAAACGGCTAGTTGTACCTTCACCAGGGAGACCCTTAGTCTTGTTGATTTTGCTTAGCATGGTATCAGCAGGCTGAGAAACCAATGCAGCGGCGAAACCAGCAACAAGACCGGAGCCAAGATTGACGGTGGTTTGCATGCCGGAGGATAGCGAATTCTTGTCCACGGTCTGGTAGACTAGTTCGGAGACTTTTTCGAAAACGACGAACTTGGCCATGGTGTATGGGACTCTGTTGATAAATGAGCATATGACTCTACATAATATGTTTTTGTCCTTGGATTTACTGTTTGAATAGGATGGGGCCGAAACCGGAGTAGAAGGCGCCCACACCCTCGTTCTTCAAGATCTTTCCAAAACCACTAAGAAGACCGCTGGCAAAGGTTGGTTCGGAGACAAGACGGATACGGGTGGCTTCTAGGGGACATAAAGCAATATCGGCGAAGAACTCGGCAGCGGCAGAAGAGGCAAGGTAGACAGCCGTCCGGTTGTTGGAGGCAGTCTCATAACCAAGGTAATTGATGCTCTGCTGCTTGAAGAATTCGTAACCTCCAAACTTGAACGCGCCCTGGAGGAAGTATCCGGCGGCAGTAGGACCAAAGCCGGTCCATATCGCACCGGCGCCTTCACTCGAGATGACTTGTCGGAAGCCTCCAATAAGACCTTTGTTATATTTTACCGGGTCGAGTTGGATCCTTGTCTTGACGCTATTCAGGTCTCATGTCAGCTTCGGCAATTGAGGAGTGAAGTGGAAATGTGTTATTTAGGCTCGGCCATTTTGTCATTTGCCATTGAGTGGGCCGATAGCATTCAAACAAGTGAAGATAGCTTACACGTCGACTGGAGTAAGAGCACCATGGGTGACGGAGCAGCACACAGCACCTGCGAAGGCAAATCTTGAATACAGCTGAAGGCCGCTGAGTTTTGTAGGGTCTGCAGCAGCAGCGGTCTGCTTGAGGGCATCAAGCTTTGTGGAGCCCGTGGATGCAGGAGGAGGAGCAGCAGCCATTCCGGAGGTGGTAGAAGCAGGGAAAACGAACGAGTGAGGTGAGACGTTGGAGTTGTCGATGTGATGGAGACAGGGAGTCGGCGAAGATTGAGGTGTTTTCAAAAGATCCTCTGAGCCGTCGCAAATTCGTCCTAATTTTGCCCCGGGCCAACCCGAACCCGGAAAGAACGGAAAACGCCATCCTGCCCCGAACTCCAACCACTCACGACCTATACATTTTCTCGTGCTGATTCTGCCGATCAACCGAGCACCACTGACCCAGCCTGTGTATGTCCCGGTGAATTTCCCTACGAATTATGTCCAGTGTCTCTGCGGGCTCTATGTTGAAATAGCTATATTTCACGGCATCTGGGAAATATTTCTTGGATTAATAGATCTATTCATTCAGGTACCATTAATTTTTAAAGAGCTCGCCGTAAGCTGCATCCAGTAATTCTTGTAATAAAATAACATCAAAATTACTTAAGTTGAAAATGGCTCCCTATAATTGACAAAAAGCCTAATCATGTGCTAGTGTAGTACTCCAACATGTCTATCGGAAAGTTGGATCCCCAAGAAGACCGCCTAAGATAAAGAGTAGAAAACGGAAGCTTTCTGCCTCACAATAATCTACAAATGCTCTGGATTCTCATTAATTGAAGCATGTACAACATGCGCATCATACGCGTTGTTGAGTACGTTATGATACTCACTGAACGTTTCCATCATTGCCTGTAAGGAAGGACTTAACCCATCACAATGCCGCACGGCAGGTTGGGTGATGTCTTGGATGGTATTGTTGTCGTTCCTTGCTCGATGCATGAAACCGAAGGTTCCTGGGTGACCTAGACGTTTTGTTCTCTCACCTTCCCTGGCCGCTGTGTCCTCTTCATCGGGAGCGAACATCTTCTTGGTTCGTGTCGGTGGTTTCCGTGGGTTCGTGCGTGTGCTGTTTGTGAAGCTCTCCAGAGTTTGTTCATGCGGCTTAATTTTCTGAAATTCTTGTTGTACATTTTGTATGAATAAAGTGTGCTGGTCTTCGCATGATTGCATGATTTCAGCCGTGGGAAGGAACTGCTTGGTCAAGACTGATTTCTGCGCCGCGTAGAGAATCGCCAGGTCTTGTAGTTCCTCCAGGCGCTTATCTGTTTCGTGCATAATTTCTTGCCCTATTTTTCGGAGCACCTTTTCTTTACACGCTTCGTAAAGATTTTGGTTCATCGACCGTTCTTCCTTTCCGAGGCGTGCTGTTTCTTCTGTATCATCTGCAGCTACTGATAGCTTAAGACGCGCTTGTAGCGAAGCACGTTTCGCTGCGTATTGAGGGTTCAGTTCTTTCCGTGCTAGACTCAAATCTTTCTTTATTGCAGCCTTCTCTTCCTCTGCATTAAGATGCGTATTATTCTGAATAAGACTATCATATATTTGGTTATTCCAATCCTCTAGCTCCTGGAGTATCTCGCGGTAGGATGGAACTGTAGGGCTTGGGTCGCAACCGGCTGTTGTTGAGCTTTTAGCTGCCTGCTTTCTGCATCTAACAGAGTGATCCGTTCCTTTACGCAAACTCGCTAACAGGTCAAAATTTCTTTGTGGGCGAGGCCCACGCCCTGCACGGCATTCATCAAGCATAGCCGTGTTCATGCCGAGACCTGATGTTTGCATGAAGACTACCTCAACTCCTTCGCAACGTTTAGAGGTATTATCGTCAAGGTAAATTACCATCTCCTCAGTGCTATCCGTGTAGGCAAAGGGCCTATAGTTGCGACCTGATCCCCACTCCGCCTTTGTCATTTCCTCTCTGCATAACTGCTCTAGATATAACGCTATGTCTGGAGGATCGACTGCGTAAGCATGGGTGAACGGAATATCTGAGTATCGGCACGGACTGATCGGTCTGCATCCAAAAGTGGCCTCGTTATCATTTGATTCGTCCTCGATGTCGTCTGGGTCCGTAAAATAGAGTTTAATGCGTTCGTTTGCAGATATTGTGGGGCAGGGTTCGCACAGTCTTTCGTGGGCTGTGTCTCCGCTGGGAAACTCGGAGAGCTGCATTGTTGTTCACTGGCCTTCGCGTAGGTAATTGTTTTAGTTAGTTTGATTGTTTGGGAATAAGTGGTTTTATACCTGATACGTTTTCTGTAAAGACTTCGAAAGATATATATTTACTTTCTAGAGGATGTGAATAACAATCAGTAAATGGCCCTTATCAGTTAGTGATTGTCGTGAGCATTTTTCCTAATTAGGCTCGTGCTTGCATGAATCAGCGTAACAAGTTAAGAGAGCGACGCTAAGTAAAGTTGAAGCATATGACCTTAGGTATTTTAGGGCATACATGTTCACCGCTTGTGACGTGGCCAGTAATACTAAGCTATGAAGGTAACAATAAAGTGAAGGGAAGACAATGTGGCCTTTTGTAGCCACCGAACTGACGAGTATCTGTAAGAGAATAGTGAAAATCGAAAAGCGGTTGATTGGAAGATAAGAAGATGCGACCGGTTTTACACAAAGCAAATGCATGTGATTACTCAAGAGCATAAGCAAATCATGGGAACCTGATCACTCCAGATGTTGTTCGATGAAGGTGAACGAGGCCCTAAATTCAGTCTTTAAGTAATGTTTTCGCAAATAGCCTTGTTAAATGAGAAATCGTTCGAGCTCTTCTGATACTCCAGTTCTGGGGCACGCTTGGACTGCCTCTGATGTTTATATAACATGGTGGAGACTGGACCACTAGCTCGTCGCGTGTACGTTATGGCTTGGACGCATGTAGGTAGGAAAGTCTGCTCTGTGCGTGAATGCAGCGCAACGGATTAATGAAGAAGTAATACAAGGGATCGTACGGTCAAACCATGCGCTATTCGCAAGAATTGATTGGGTTTCATGATATGCAGCAGTTCCCTAGTTGGGTATAGAAGATTTGAAGTTGGTGACCGAGAAGCTTTCAAGTAGAGCGCCGATCATTTCTCGCTTCACGTGATGCCAAGCGCACATTTGGTCTCCGCTTATCCAAAATCTCCATCTCGACTCTGCAATCCGTTGAACGAACGATCCACGACAACACCGCGACCGCCAACTTTCGAGACGAGTCGCCCACTATGTGTACGTATTGCGTAATATCCAGTATCAATTCCAGCCATGTCTCTGACTAGAACGTAGCTCTCGTGTCTGGAGAGAAGAGTAACTTTCAGTATATCATTCGTTTGCTGAACACCAACGTCGATGGCAAGCAAAAGGTCATGTACGCCTTGACCAAGATCAAGGGTGTTGGACGTCGTTACTCGAACTTGGTCTGCAAGAAAGCTGATGTAGACTTGAACAAGCGGTACGGGAGCACATCACCGCAGTCCTCAGTTGTGTTACCTGGAATAAGAGGCTAATTTGATACTCTATCACAGCGCTGGCGACCTTACCTCCGAAGAACTCGAACGCATCGTGACCATCATCCAAAACCCTACCCAATACAAAATCCCCGAGTGGTTCCTCAACAGACAGCGCGATATCGTCGATGGCAAAAACTCACAGATCCTGGCCAACGGGGTGGACAGTAAGCTGCGCGAGGACTTGGAGCGACTGAAGAAGATCCGCGCTCACCGCGGTCTCCGCCACTATTGGGGTCTTCGCGTGCGCGGTCAGCATTCGAAGACGACTGGCCGGAGAGGACGCACTGTGGGTGTGTCGAAGAAGAAGGGTTAAGTCCTGCGTTGGTATGTGGAGATGGAGTGGGGAACGAGGCTTTGGGATGTGTGGATTGCACGGAGGGTGTTATTTGCATGGTATTGATTGGCTTGATACTACGCTTCATGCGGCTCTCTGCGTGTTGAGGAAGGCCGTGGGATGGCCAGGTGTATCAAAATGGAAACTAATCCCAAAGCTCTGGAACCGCTGCGAGTCCGTTCTGACCCTGCTACGTGGAGCCCTTTAAACTTCCGACCTGCATCCGTCAGTTTTGAGAAGGATTGTTCGCGCCGCAGACCCTCCACCGCCAAGACTGGCATGATTCGGTCGCAGGTGCGGTCAAAGTACTATCAAACACGTCACACCCCTGTAGAGCGTCTACAGCCCATCGCGTCCTTCCAGAAAAAAGCCCCCTTTCTAGTACCGTCCGCTATCTAATGGTTCTGAAAGTGTCTCCTGACACGGACGGCCCGCCCCGGGTTGCGGAGTTTTCTTCCCATCCTGCGTTTCACGTTTCTTCTGCTGACCGAGCTAACAATGCAACGGCTATCCACCCATCTCAAATCCACCCATCCCAAAGCCACCGTGAGTCTGGAGTACCTTAACCCCCCATGAGTAGTGATATAAGCCTCCAATCCCAACTTGTCTTCCTTCGCGCCTCTCATCTTATATTTCCTACTGTGTAAAAAATATCATCATCCTGATGAAGTGTCCGACCACCCCATCTCCTATGCTGCAAGTCCATAGATCTCATTCAGAGATGTTCAAGTCTGCATCACAGCTTCGCGCTTCTCCTTCTCCTTCTCGTTCCCCTTCTCCTCTGTCCAAACTCTCGTCTCAGGTCTTTAGACCCTCTTCACCGGCCTGCCCGCCGCAACCAGCCGTAATTACATCAAATATCAATCAAACCATAATTCCTTCGAGCCCTAGTCCGTCTCCTTCCGCATACTCTGATGCGTCGACTGTTCCCGACCATGATACGAACAATCACCTCTCTTCTCGCAGCTCATCGCCTTCAAACGTCTACAAGCGCCGGTCGCTCCATGAAGATGAGGACTCCGTCGGTGTTGATCCTTGGCTCGTTCGCGTCGTTCTTGACCTTTATGACAATCAGCGCTTCGACTGGATGATGATAGCTGGGCCCATTCATCGCATGTGGGGCGTCGAGACCTCCAGCGCTGCGGTACTCGCAATCCTACAGCGCAACGGCCGTATCCAGAGGACAGTTTGGTGGGACTAAAGTGGCCCTGATATACAGTGCCTTTGCCCGCGAAACACAGCTGGAGCATCTGAGCGACTGTGGCGCTTTCCAGAGTACAAAAGCAAAAGCAAAAGTAAAAGCATCAAGAGGAGTCATTTACTTTGGTCTAGCATATGATTTCTTATCCTCAACGCCTCCCCCAGTCATTTTGAGTGCTTATTGTTTGCTGTTTCCGGCTTGGGGCGGGGGCATTCCTTTGGATTTCCTTTTTTCAGCTGCATTGGGGGTCTAGCTTTCTTCCGTCCGCATCTACGCCGCACGAATGGTTTTACGATTGGTGATTGTCATGACGTCTAATGACTTATGGTTGGATGTAAGCTCATCCGTACGACTGATGAATAACGAACACGCTTTATGAACACTTGGATGTATATAGAATATGATCCAATGAATCTCCTATCTTGATTAGAGTGCTTTAATTAATTCTACTATAATAAATAGTTAGTCCTAGAAATAAGAATATTACAAACGTACTCTCATAAGCCAGCCTGAGCTTATTGGACAAAAAAGAGATTCCATTACTTAAGGCAGCGGTACGAATAGTAGCAAGATAGTAAGTCTTCAATTTAGCCACCTCAAGGCAACCATTCTTGACCCAGTAATCTCTTTAGGAAACCATACTAGCGCAAAGCCATTGCTTGACTATATTGTGCTCATTTCATAAAGTAAGACTATCAAAACTTTTAAGCCGACTTTACTATATTATCCAGACGTGAAAAGGCCCCGTTTTGGGATTCCGATTGCAAAAACGAGTGCTTTAGCAAGAAAACAACACGTTCATTGGAAAAAGCTCATGATGGTCCCTAACAAAGACAATGCTTAGAAAGTCACCATACAAGATGATGCTATGAAAATCAGCGTCGTATAGCGTCGAGATGATTAACTTTTGAGAGAAGGTGGGCGTCTGGAAAACTCTGAGGATTGCGTGACAGGCAAGAGAATGCTGACATGTGTCTGGAATCGAAGATAACCCTTACAAGTGAGACAGAATAAATGCCGCACTTGTTTTCTGCGTGGGATGGATTCGCAGATCCGCATGTTAGGCGCTGGAGGTTGAGGATGTGTGGTCATTCATTTGCGCGAAGGTGGTTGGAATGCAATTGCACAAGCCAGCCGCAGCTCGAGTCTGGGCGCTGGGATCCGAGATCGGCTTTGTGCAGCTAACATTCAAGACGGAATGTATTGAAGGTATTGGACAATTTCACGGGACAAGCGATCAACGGTAAGATCTGTGCTGGCGTCTAACTCGTTGTTTTGCCACTGCCCGCGTACCTTGCAATAGAAAAAGGGTGTTAGTTGCAGGACGGCTGAAGATTGCATCGCGGCGGCAGGTGGTTGAAACGGTCAATTTGATATACTGAAAATGAGGGCCCAAATCGGTACAACAGCCAATACGGTCCAGATTAACGGCAGAGCCACAGGACGATGTGGGGATCCGAAGGATCCATCAATGTCGCATTGGTCGATTAAATGCCGCTGTTCGAAGGATAGGGTGATGAGGCTACCCAAGAAATCTAGAGCAGAGTGATGCAGGGCGCAGGTCGGTTGCGTTCAAAAGATGGACATAGGGAAAGAGACAGGATATCGTGCTCGTGACAATAGTGTGCCCGCTCGGCAACCACCTGTCAGGATCTAAGTGGTAGATGCACCCTTACAGCCGAGCAATCACCAACAGCATTAAGAATCATTGGTGTGACGCGCATTAGTGCAAAATTCGGCAACGAAGCTACTTTCAACGTTTGGCTTCGTGGTACCAACCGCTGCATGATCTGAAACTGATCGAAAAATGCTCTGATCGAGTCGTTGATAATGCGGAGATGCTTTAAACTATCCTAATAATTCCTGTGGTATGGCTTTCCCAAACCGTATATGGTGATGCTCCCATAATTGGAGATCAAGAGGCACACGGTTTCCCAGTTCCACGATGAATCGGCTCTCAAGAACTATAAGTGGACATTGTATGAGGGTGAATAGCTTCCAATAGCGAAGTTAGTTATTCAAACTACGATAAGGAAACAAGAGATCCGAAATTCTCTGCAGCGTCGAATTTTGCGTTCTATATTTCGTAATCATGGCAACCGAGGTCTTGCGAAGCGTAAATTCACTGTCGAACGATACAATAAGAAGGCGATGCAACTAGCGAAGAGTAAGTATCAGGGACCCATCACTAGAACTTGGTAGAATAAAATCGCAGAAGGATACGCCCCAGGCCATCTCACCTTAGTTGTGAATGATATGCTTTTGCGGACATTCAATATCTCTTCAACCTTTGTCGACATTTTGTAAGAACAGTATCACAAGATACCATTTCCATAATCAACCAAGCGTACCAGGTATGGTTCGTCTGGTCGTTATAATACAGATGCATATGTATTCGGATGAGTGCTCGGATATAGGTAGGGAAAGTTCTATAAGGATCTCAGGTAAGTAAAATAATCTTAATGCTGCAAAAATTTCCGAGCATTGCCAAAAAACATGAAGTTAGCAGTGAAGTCATATTCAAGAAAGCTACTGGCAGCAATCAAGCACCGCAACTCAGTTGCAATATTCGGGAGGTCGAAATCGGCGATGAGGTTCTGGTCTCCAAGGACATAGATTACCTTGTATGGCCCACGTTATGCAAAAGGATTGAGTTAGTCTGAAACAGATTTTTAGAACCTAGCTCTCAGTTTCGCCTCCGTGGTTGGGTGACAAACCATCATTAATTCTTTGGTGAGTGCTGGCATCTGGGTCAGTAGAAGCATCGAACCGAATTTCACGGGCACGAGCCAGTGGTGAAGGCTAAAAGTGTCATACCTCCGTCCCTATTTCGTCGTGCTTTTCCGAACCCATTAGCGCCTCCGCATACACGCTAATCGTGCAGAAACTGGTGCTGTACGTATTGATCAGACGTGTCTCCATACTAGTCATCCTCATGGACCACTGCCATGTCCAAGACTTCAGCCTTTCCACGCCCTTTGGTCTGGCCACCAATGAATTCCGTCAACGCTTTGAAGGCTCCTGGTTCGACGAATCCTACAACCTCCCATTCGTCGCCCACCACATCCTGTTTTTCGACTTCCTCGACATAGCTGATGATACGATCCTTCACTGTTCCATGTGCTTTCTCTTCGCCATCCGCAGTTTCCCCGACGCTTTTTGGAGCTGATTTAACAGCTTGCTTAAGTATAGATGTGGGACAAGTTATGCGTAGCCTCATTCGCGCTCTTGCGACTGGTATCGGTTGGTGTGCAATCAGCGCTTTCATCGCATCCAATGCTTGAGACTTTGCCGATCTAGTTGTGACCACACCAGTCCATTTAGGCAGCTCTTTTCCTTTACCCTTCGACTCTGCAGCCTCGTCACTATTGGCGGCAGGCGCAGCGTCGCTTGAACCAGGGCTCGTCTTGCTATCGCCTTGCTGATTGGTTCCCTGCGAGCTAAGCTGATCCAGCGCTTTGTCTATCATACCCGTTGTATAAACTCGCTTCGTCTGTGGATCAACCAGCTTGCCTGCAACAATATCGATAACCTCGTTGTGAACTCGCTCTAGTTGTGCATGTCTCTCTTTTTCTCCGACTTGTAGTTCACCCTTGTTCAATATCTCGAGAATGATATCATTCAAGGAAGTCTTCGCACCGAATGATTTTGCAAGATCTTGGGTAGGTGCGGCCTGGCCTTTGCTGACGGACAAGAAAACGTTCGGAATTTGGAGGACGTTGTCAAGATCTTTCTCCACACCACTACGCCATTCAAGCACTTTATTCTTGTAGCATGCTATTTCGTAGCGTTTTTTGCCTGGATCACGGTGTTAGATTCTATTGACTAAACCGCTAACAGAACCTTGTCAGTACCTTTCTTCATGCGCACCAAGGATACATTCGTCAACTTGATCTGGCCGGACGGCTATAGGCAAGTTAGGTGAGTTCGGACCAAGCGACATGGTAGTTTCATGTGCGTACCTGATTAATTCCAACAGGCATTTTAGGAGTTTCTGGAGATTCACAGGGCCAAAGTTATGTTTTGCAGAACAAGTGACTCTCTGATGCCACTTCCAAGTGCGGAGAATACTGGAGCATCTAGCTTTCCTGGGCACAGGGCCATGTCACATGCGCGCTAGCAATAAGCGTGTGGCTGGGGTTTGACGCTAAGGCTTATGGGTACCTGATAAGCCGCTACTCGGCCGGCGTCATCTGCTTCGTTGCCTTTGACAACCCTCTCCATCCCCATCCCCATCCCCATCTCAACCTTTCTATCTTGCTCGTCATCATCTTTCCCATCATCTCCATCACTTTAATTGATCACTCCTACATCATTTCTTTGATACGCCCTCTATCAAGCCTTCCGAGGGAGAGACCTGCTATTTCTTTCCGGCTACGATAGCAGCGGTTAGAGCTCTGGAAGCTCTACTGGCGCCATCATCATGAAGCTCGCCACATCAACTCTGCTCCTTGGAGCAGCTTCTGCCGCTATTATGCCGCAGCAGCAAATCCTAAAGATACCGAAGGGAGCTTCAGACATGTGGACGAAACCACTTCACAATCTAGAAGAGTCATTGAAGTCTCTCTCTGCAGAAGCTCGTCAAGTATGGGATGAAGTCGCAATGATGTTCCCAGAGTCGTTCGACAAAGCGAACTTCTTCTCTGCTCCGAAGCCACACACCCGCAAGGCCGACCACGAATGGGACCACATTATCAGTGGTGCCGATGTCCAAAGTGTTTGGGTTGAGAATGCGCAGGGTGAGAAAGAGAGGGAGCTTGATGGACAGCTTGAGAACTATCGTCTGCGAGCAAAGAAGGTTGACCCAAGCTCGCTAGGAGTTGATAAGGTAAAACAATACAGTGGTTATCTCGATGATGAAGAGAATGACAAGCACTTGTTTTATTGTAAGTTTATTTCATACATTGGGGATTTGAATCTCAATCCTAACAGTACTTCCTAGGGTTCTTTGAATCTCGAAATGACCCCGAAAATGACCCCGTTGTCCTCTGGCTTAATGGCGGCCCCGGCTGCTCCTCCTTAACTGGCCTCTTCATGGAGCTTGGACCATCGGCCGTCAACAAGAAGCTCGAGTTACAGTACAACCCGTATTCTTGGAACAGCAATGCATCAGTCATCTTCCTTGATCAACCGGTCAACGTGGGATTCTCCTACAGCGGCAGCTCCGTTAGCAACACCGTGGCTGCCAGCAAGGATGTTTATGCACTTCTCACTCTGTTCTTCAAGCAATTCCCAGAGTATGCTAAACAGGACTTCCATATTTCAGGAGAATCATATGCTGGTCACTATATTCCCGTCTTTGCCTCGGAAATTCTCTCCCACAAGAAGACAAACATCAACCTCAAGTCTGTTCTCATCGGTAATGGCCTCACTGATGGTCTGACTCAATATAAATACTATAAGCCCATGGCATGTGGTGAGGGTGGGTGGCCTGCTGTGCTCGATGCCGGGGAATGCCAGGCTATGGAAAACGCCTACCCTCGCTGCGCTAGTCTCATCGAGAATTGTTACAATACCGAAAGCGTGTGGTCTTGTGTGCCAGCTTCAATCTACTGCAACAACGCCATGATTGGTCCCTACCAACGCACAGGCCAGAACGTGTATGACGTTCGTGGAAAATGTGAGGATTCAAGCAACTTGTGCTACTCCGAACTCGGCTGGATCAGTGATTACCTCAACCAAGACAGCGTGCAGAAGGCCTTGGGAGTCGAAGTCTCTTCATATGACAGCTGCAACTTCGACATTAACCGCAATTTCCTCTTTCAAGGAGACTGGATGCAGCCTTTCCACCGACTAGTTCCAGGCATCCTTGAGAAGATTCCAGTTCTCATCTATGCTGTAAGTCTTCCTATTCATCTTCATTTCTCCATCCCTTCTGATTATGTTACAGGGTGACGCCGATTATATTTGCAATTGGCTTGGCAACCAGGCTTGGGCCGAAGCCCTTGAATGGCCTGGTCAAAAGGCTTATAATAAAGTCAAGATGAGCGACCTACTACTTAGTGATGACAACTCTAAGATCGGAGAGGTTAAATCTAGCGGTAACTTCACCTTCTTGAGACTTCACGCTGGTGGCCATATGGTTCCGCACGATCAACCTGCTGCGAGCTTAGATATGCTTAACAGGTGGTTGTTCGGCGAGTGGAGCGAGTAAAGAGTGAAACCTAATATTCGTTGGAGTAAATTGATCATAGAAGGGCTGTAGCAGCGAACAGGAATATAAATATATGCAGGGTCATGGATGCGTAAATTGATAGTGGTCTTGCGGTGTTCTTGTGTCTGTATTATATCCGTATGAGGCATAGTTCACAATGAAATATCCGCATTGCTGACCACCCATGAACCCTGCAAATATGTCTTCGCTCGCCGTTGCAACTAAATCGAACATGCAGCCAATCGCTCCTCGCTACGCTCAAATCCATTCAACATTGCATCCATATACACTTAGTCAAGATACCTGGGCTTTTAGGCTGAGCGCACAAGAACTACGGTCAACTATTAATTTTACTAAGCAAACACTTCTTAGGCAAGCACCAGTGATCAAAGTGAATCGCAAAGCCGTTCATGCTATGAACGGAGAGAGTTAAGCGTTATAAACGTTCGAAGCCCTTCAGCAGGTAACATCATAGCTAAGAAATGAATCATGATGGCGGAACGCGAGCTCAGAATAAAATAAAATACGCTTTTGCTGCAAATGCCTTTATTAAGGGCGTGCGCCCAAGGGGCTGTCTGGCTAGTCCTTGACGCTCCATAAAAACCATTGGAAAGCACCTAAAGCACTTCAGGCTGGAACGGACGGAGTGCTTTTAGAAATTTCTTGAGCACCTAAAGCCATTCTCAAACGTATGATGATAGGAAGACTAATTTCTTAGATTTTAACGGTTATTTAGCTGATAGGATAGATATTATATCATCGAGAAGCGACCAAAACTATCCCATGTTTTAGCAGGAAATGGCCAGGCAGTGGAACTTTCCTAGTACAAATTCGGAAATAACTAATAGAAAGACTGCCCATCCAATATAGCTGGGTATCATTCTATTAGACCTGACATAATCTAAACGACTGACTGAAGCAATTTCGGCACCTCAAAGGAAATCTATAAAACAGGTGCAGGTAGATGAGAACAGGTTGAAATCTAGTACGGAAATACAGCAAGTATTTAAGAGAACCCAAACCTAGTAGTACAATATTGAAGTTGTAGAAAGTTGTATTGCTATCTAGAGTAGAGAAGGA
>KV748551.1:0-26577 GCA_001692915.1 Glonium stellatum | reverse complement strand
ATTTTTTTTATACTTTTTAGTAATTACTTTTAATAAAATACTCTACTAAATATACTTTTAGTATATACTGAGCCGTATTAAGGCTCTTATTACTCTTATCACTTTTATCATTCAGATTAATCTGGCTCAGCCCTTCGACTGCCATGGATTGCGGCTCAACGGGATTGGATTGGATTGGATTGTCGTGGGGAGATTGCAATCCGATTGGATTGGTACCGGTTGTTGCCTACACTGGGCCGACCTGCCTTTTATCAAAGCTTCACCATGAGTGCTATTGATAACCGCGGCCCCTTTGGTTCTCTAATCTAGGCGTACAAACCCTCGGGTACCTATTTCTGCAAGGTGTGCCGCATATGTGAACACATTCATGGCTTACAGCGCGGTGCTACAGGCTCCAACCATCGACGCCAAGCTTTCTCGAGTCCATTCAGCAAGCACGACTGGAGCTAAGATACTCTCACATTATAAAAAGCTCATCTGATGTAATATATATTTGGCGAAGCCTCCTAGAATGGGTCGATGAGAGCCTCACCCTGTGGATCACCGTGCCGCAACGGCGGTTAAGCACTATTTATAAGACGAAGTTGCTTTATCGACTGTGCCACATCCTACGTGCCCGCTTTGCTTGGCTGTTACAATCTTCTTTTCCTGCTAGTCTCGCAGATTCGGCTAATTTATCCTCACTAATACGTAAACTCTTCTTGAGGTTTGGGAAGCCCCAGGAGCGTCGGCACGAAAGAGTTGGCGAGTTCTTCAAGTGAATGCTTTCTTGGATTTGCTGCAATCCTTTATGAGTTTTACTAAATAGTCTAGGTTCTTCCGCATAGGCATGTTACAAGATTTAGGGAAGCTAGACGGAAACGATTAGCGGCTCACGCCTTATGCCTCCTCGCTATCCTTAAGTAGTATATTATCGGACTAGAGATTATTACAAAGGCACCGCTACTATAGCTATGCAGAAGTGCTCAGTTTGCGGCGCTTTAGCGAAGGAGCACTACTAGTTCGACGAAGATCGGGAGTATTTTGAAGTCCTTCAGGCGGCTGTACACCCACAGCGAATCGATCTGGCCCTGGAAGCAGTGATGCTCCCGCTGAATCTGATGTATCATTTACAGGCAAATGCTGTATTTGAAACTTCCCCGCTTGGTCTTCTCTTAACTGCAAAGGACCGTACCTTACTGCCGACTGCAACGCTATCCGAATCTTCTTGTTCAACTGCGTTAGGGTCGGCCTCGATCTTGGGTCACAGAGGAGGCATGAATTGACTAAAGCAACCAGATGTGAGCTGTAGATAGACGTATAGTCAATTTCGTCGTGCTCTGGGGGGTGAAAGTCATCTGGATGACACTCATTTTCTTGACTCCAGAAAATCTGTGATGGTTCCCTTATACCGCGCATGCAACACCATATAATCATTCCGATTTGCCACACGTTGGTTCTTGCAAGTAACTTATATTTGCCAGATATATGTGCATCCCACCATGGCATCTCCTAATGAGCAAGTCAGTGCCTTAGGACAATCTTAGAACAACGTGAAGAAAAGCGAAAGAAGCCATACTGGCGCTATGAACCCTTCAGTTCCGGATTGGCTGAGTTTTTCGGGGTTATCAGGATCGGTCCATGCCGTGAATATTCCGAGGCCGAAGTCAGCAATTTTTGGCCTAGGGTAATCCTCAAAGACGTCTCCTATATTAGAATTATCAAGTAGCACATTTGCAGGTTTGAGGTCGCGATGCACAAATTCCTCCTCCCAATTAGGATCGTCACCCCGGTTCCCATGGAGGGGACTGCCGTTTTCTAGATGCCAGCATGATATCACCAGTGCACGAAAGAGATGCCACAGAAATAGTTCCGGTAAAATTTCACCACTAATTAAAATTTCAGCAATTTGTACGTTAAGAAGCCATCACGATCTTACCTATTCTGAAATCTTCCTATTAGATGGTCGAGATCCTCGCATGAGCAATAATCAAGATATAGCATCATGCAGGCTATGGTGTTTGCGCCTGTTCCAATATCCATAGGCTTTTTTACAGCCCTATGACTTCGCGCGTGTAGTATATAGTCACAATTTAGCTCGTTGATCCTTTGGTGCATTTGAACTTCGTTGTTTGCATTGTCCAGTCGTTTAGGCGAATCGGTTCGTATCTGCTTAAGGACTAATCTCTAATGCGTTCTTAGGTTAGTAATGTAGAAAATGCTCGACTTTCGTGCAATATTAAACTTACATCGTTGATGTTGTTTGTGCTGGGATCTGTTTCTATGTAAAGCATTATTGTGCCTTGACCGCCGCGGCCTAACACTTTCATATATCTCCAGTTCTTCCGCTGAAATGCATTTGGGGATTCGTCTTGTGCTGGAAGCAACTCGTCAACGGGAGAGTCCTTTTTAAGCCATTCCGTCTTTTCATCTTGAGGAAGGTCCTTCCAATAATTCCTCAAAGCCTTAGCCTCTGCTTCAACTGCCGCGACTATGTATCAAAAAGATTAGTCCACAGGATGGGAGACAGGAGAATATGTAGCTCTTACATTCACCAACTCTATCAAGATTCATCCAAAATTGCCATCCGGGATTTCTAATTCTGTTTTCGATCATATGGTGCTGGAAGAAATTGTGCCAAGCAGCGTCTTCCCAATATGGCTCCTGGTCTTCTGTCGATAATCTTTTCCATTTCTCTTCAATAACATAATCTATATCTCTCTTCGGTTCACCTGGAGATCTGTGAGCCAGACTAGAGTATTAAATCAATAGATAAAAGTACAGTCACCTTTGCTAGGGTATCTGTACTGTCCGCCATATAGATTGGGTTGTTTCCTGCCATATACCGTTATAGCCCTCAATAGACCGCCAGAGTATGTACTTCTTAGTTGCTTCCTGAAATTGCTGAGATTCCCTATTCGGTCTGTATGACTGCCCGGTTCGTTTTCCTGTGGAGCCGTCGGATGCTCGATATCTTTTAGAAGTGGTGGATCTATATGCCGATGTGTGGCCGCACCGCCCTGTGCCCCTGCAACTTGTGCTGGGTATATTACTGGCACTGGGTGTAAAGGCGGCGCTGGGCCTGCTGATGGTTGTAAACTTGGTAACGCTACGGCCGCCTGGGCGCGTTCTCCTTGGGCGAGCTTTTTCTGATCTCTTTTAAATTTTGCAGCCACCTTCTTGGCTTCAATGTCTTGCAACATTTTTCGTCTGCTCCCCTCCCTGTTTAATATCGCCTGTCCCCTATCGCGTTTCATCGTGTGCGGTTGCCTTGAAGCTCAATTTTAGTTAGCCTAGGTACTGGCATTCGTGAAGGGGTTTGATTGCGCTAATGGTCCTTTGCTAGCAGCGCCTTTACAAGTCTCTTCGTCGCTTTTCTGGCTTTTCTTAGAAAATATGGGTCGACGATTGGCTAGATAAGCACTTGGTAAGCCTTTGGTGGGCTATCAAAGGGGGGTTTTGTCGGCTGAATTCTAAAACCTTAATAAAAGAGGGGTCCTCTGATCTTTCAAAACTCTTTGTTCTTCTTAGTCTATATGTTACTTTTTATAGTGTAGAGAAACAAAGGGCAAATGGCCGTTTTCGGAAAAGATTATGATCATGATGCGGCTAACTCTCATGTTTAAGCGGAAATTATGGTGGGATGGAACAAGTAATAGAGATATTTGGGAGTTGAAAGTATGGCTGTCGGAGCGGTTACTTATCGGTCTACTACTAGGTAGTCCACACTACATAGTAGCCTTGTAACCTACTCTGCTCTGCGCCTCTTAGTACCGTTCTGCGCCCTTGCGGTCCCATTCGCTGTGGCCTTCTTTTGCTCATCCCCACTCGCAACCGCCTCGTTATCATTCATCCAATCTCTCCCTTGTCCTGGGCTCTTACGCCTGAATTGCCCGGCTCCAATAGCAATAACCTCGTCTTCGCTATCGCTGGCTTCGATATCTAATAGAACAGGCATTCGAAATTCGCCGGGCTCAAACTCTGCCTTCACCGGCTCAATCGTCAACACATCCACCTCCTCATCCTCCAGATCTAACCTGCGCTTGTGAATCTCTTCGATTGGTTGAATATCAAACTCGTCCTCGCGTTCCACGTACTCCACATTCTCTTCTACTTCCACAAAATCAGGTGCAAGCGCCGACCAACGCTGTGGGGTGAGAATTGACCATAGGTATACGCGTCCAGAATCAACACCGACAGCCGCCACAAAAGGTCGATGGGGATGCCACTACTAGGTCAGATCTAGAGTGTCCTTTATATTTGTAGATGATACACGTACCTCCACTACAGAGAGTTCTTCTTTAGGACCTTCTAGAATCTTTACCAAACTACCATGACCTCGTTCCCAAACGTAGATGTCGTGATTCATCCAGGTTGATGCCGTAACATATTCCCCGGTGGAGCTGAAAGATACGTGGTTCCATGACAGTCGATTCACCACATCTTGGAATTTATGTTCCACTTCAAGTCGCATGTTCTCGAAATCGACCTTCGGGTCCGTCAGATCCGGCAAATGAAGTGTTCTGATAATTCTGTCGCTTGAATTGACCACAATATCCCTGCCGGAGGCTGTTGTCCTTATAAAAATAATTAAATTGTTCGTAAGTCGCGTAGAGTATTGGACCTGGCGAGTTGCCGTGTCTATAATGTTCATCCATCCTTTGTTTGTGCCAGCCAAAACGTGCTCCCCAGAGGGTGTGAAGACAGTGACCGTGGACGTCTGTTTAGCATCCTGGGCAGCCTGCTTTTCTGAAGCATTTTCTCGTTCTACTTGAGATCGGCGAGGCGCAGAGGGAAGGGTCCGCTTGACGGGGATTTCTGAGGATATATCTACTAAAACTGGCTGATCCTCAAAGATAGCGGCAACGAAAAGTAGACTAATACCTATAGTTAGCACCGTAAAGCATGTGTAACAATATTACTAACTGATTTTTGGGGTGAAGCTCTGCAATGAAGATCGGTGCTTCAAAACGGACTGTCCGAACTCTTGACCCATCCTTTAAATCCCAGAGAACACATTTCCAGTCTTGAGAAGCGCTCAGGAGGTATCTATCGTCGGCCGACCAGCTATTAGGGATCGGTAAGCAGCAGTTTGGCAAAGGATGTAATTATGTGGCTCAACATACCTTAGTGATTGAACCTGACGAGTGTGTCCTCGGAGTTTCCGCGCAACCCCATTGGTCTCAATGTCAAATATAACTACGATGCCATCGAGCTGGTATATAGAGTTAGTCTACAGTACAAAAAGTAGGTAATGTATCTAGCGAATACTCTTCCGGAGGCAAGTAAGTCTCCGCGATGACTAAATCGGATAGAGGTCGAATGCCCGCTGCCTGCGATGCCGAGTCAGTGCACTGCCCTCCTTGAGCACTTTGGGTGGGTGATGGACACGCACGAAGTCTACCAGTCAATGCTTCGGGGCAATCTTGCGCAAGCACGAAAGGGTCGACGAGGGACAAGTTCATGATAGAAAGGGCGGATCAAGGTTACGCTCAACCATGCAGCGGCGGAATATTAGGGCGCAGCCGCGCAACAAGCATCTTCATATGAGACGCGCAGTTGAATCTCCGTTTCGCGCCAGTGAAGAGGAAGTTGGCGATGAAGTAGTGATTGGCTGGTGTTTGCGTATGACTCTTGCTAGTAGCCATTATTGTGCGTCCGGGTCAATAAAACGCCAAGAATGGGTGGCGGCGCTAGTGCTGTTTCGAGCGCAGAGCCTCAGCAGTTCGCCTTTGTCTCCGGCCTCCTGCCTGCGTGAAGGAACTTCATCCTCTCCATCTCCCACCCAACACAACACACCTAAAGTCTCACTTCCATCAGTGAGCGCGTCTATTTTATCGCTGTGCTTGTCCTGTCCGTCTTTCTGACGACTTTGACGAGCGCACCCGCGCCGCCGCCGCCTGTTTCGGCCGGATCGCGCAGCCCAATCTGTCGCATCCTTTGACCCTCCTTTCATTCCTCGGCGCCGTTCTTTCAGCGCGTCCAGCGCATCACACGCCATCCGTGAATTTGACACTATAATTCCATCGACGGACGATTCGTTACGATAACGGGGAGACTATAGGAGGGGTTAGGACGGAGGAGGTGCTTTGCGCGGGAGGCGTGCCCAGCACGGCCGGCTTCGAAGTGAAGTCTTTGCGGACACTTATCTGTCCGCGCGATCATCTCTGCGACTGATACTTAGATCTCGATAAATACAGCGAAGATGGCGCCGGGACCTGCCATTCCTTCCAAATGCCCCTTGCGGACGATCAAGGAGGTTCAGTTTGGCCTCCTTTCACCGGAGGAGATCAAAGCCATGAGCGTGGTCCACATTGAGTACCCTGAAACGATGGTTTGTAGTCGCCTCGATGCTCAATAAATCTGAATCCTACCTCTAACTTCTGTATAGGATGAGCAGAAGCAGAAACCTCGTGACAAGGGTCTAAATGATCCCAAACTCGGCACAATTGACCGCATGTACACTTGCTCTACATGCAAAGAAGATATTACGACGTGTCCTGGCCATTTTGGTCACATTGAACTCTCCGTGCCAGTTTTTCATGTTGGTGAGTCTTCCACTTTACATAATACCATAACCACCCACTGACTATTGCAGGATTCATCACCAAGATTAAGAAGCTTTTGGAGACCGTCTGTCACAATTGCGGGCTGATTCTGGCAGATTACGTGAGTCTACCTCTAGAGGGAGACCATGTTACTGTTTGCCTACATGACGCTGACACTATTTCTAGAACCATCCAGACTGGAAGGCTGCTATCAGAATTAAAGATCCAAAGAAACGCTTCGATGCTATATGGCGATGTTCTAAAGGCAAGAGGACATGTGAAATTGAGATGCCAGACGAAGAAAAGAAGAGTTCTGTCAAGGTCCCGCATGGTGGTTGTGGCAACAAGCAGCCAGAAATGATTCGAAAAGAAGGTCTGAAGCTTTACGCGATCTACAAGGCAAAGAAAGGTGATGAAGACGAGGGTAAAGGTGACGAGAAGAAACCCATCTCTCCCCAAGATGCGCTTAACATCTTCCGAAACCTATCCGATAATACCCTGCATCTACTGGGTCTCAACAAGGATTATGCAAGGCCCGAATGGATGATCATTTCGGTTCTTCCAGTGCCACCCCCCCCGGTTCGGCCCAGTATCTCTGTTGACGGCACCGGTCAAGGCATGCGCGGAGAGGACGATTTGACCTACAAGCTTGGAGATATCATTCGCGCAAACGCTAGAGTGCGGGAGTGTATCCACGAAGGGTCGCCACAACATATATTGACAGAATTCGAAAGTTTGTTACAATATCATGTGGCAACATACATGGACAACGATATTGCTGGGGTGCCCCAGGCACTACAAAAATCGGGCAGACCGTTAAAGACAATTCGTGGTCGTTTAAAAGGGAAAGAAGGCCGTCTTCGAGGCAATTTGATGGGAAAGCGTGTCGATTTCTCTGCTCGTACAGTCATTACGGGCGATCCTAACCTGTCCCTAGACGAAGTTGGTGTTCCGCGAAGCATTGCTCGTACCTTAACCTACCCGGAAATAGTCACAAAATTCAATATCAGCCTCCTGACATCTCTTGTGAGAGCTGGGCCGAACACTCATCCTGGCGCAAACTACGTCATCAAGAATGATGGCACGCGAATCGACCTGAAGCACAACAAGCGCCCAGAGGATATTAGGCTACAATATGGCTGGAAAGTTGAACGACACATCGCTGATAACGACGTGATTATCTTCAATCGACAGCCATCCTTGCACAAGGAATCCATGATGGGTCATCGGGTCAGGGTTATGCCCTATTCTACTTTCCGCCTCAACTTGTCTGTCACGTCTCCTTACAATGCCGATTTCGATGGTGATGAGATGAATCTTCACGTTCCGCAAAGTGATGAGACACGTGCTGAGATTATGAATCTTTGCATGGTCCCGTTGAATATCGTGTCGCCTCAGCGTAACAGCCCGCTCATGGGTATTGTTCAAGATACTCTTTGCGGAATTTACAAAATCTGCCGTCGCGATGTTTTCCTCACCAAGGAGCAAGTTATGAACATCATGATGTGGGTACCAGACTGGGACGGGGTTATCCCTCAGCCTTGCATCATCAAGCCACGCCCAAGGTGGACCGGAAAACAAATAATCAGCTTAATCTTCCCTGCAGGCTTGAATCTCGCTCGTCTCAATAATAGTGGTGATAAGTGTCCTCTAAAAGACGACGGTCTCTTGATTCATGGAGGTGAGCTCATGTTTGGCTTGCTCAATAAGAAGATCGTCGGTGCTAGCGCTGGCGGTGTTATTCACATTATCTTCAACGAGTATGGATGGCAGTCTGCAGTCTCTTTCTTTAACGGCGCACAACGAATTGTGAACTACTGGCTTTTACACAACGGTTTTAGCATTGGCATTGGAGACACCATTCCCGATGAAGCTACGTCACAAAAGATTCAGGAAGCTGTGTCGATACAAAAGAGAGAGGTTGAGGAAATCACGAAAGCGGCAACTGAAAACGAGCTCGAGGCATTGCCTGGCATGAATGTGCGCGAGACTTTCGAGAGTAAAGTCTCGAAAGCTCTGAACACTGCGCGTGACACTGCTGGTAATGACACGGAAAAGAGTCTAAAGGATCTTAACAATGCTATTCAAATGGCGTTGTCTGGATCCAAAGGTTCAGCTATTAATATTTCGCAAATGACTGCGCTTGTGGGCCAGCAATCAGTCGAAGGCAAGCGCATTCCTTTCGGCTTCAAATACCGATCCCTACCACACTTTACCAAAGACGATTACTCCCCTGAGGCCAGAGGTTTTGTGGAGAATTCCTACCTACGAGGCCTCACTCCCACTGAGTTTTTCTTCCACGCCATGGCTGGTCGTGAAGGTCTCATTGACACTGCTGTCAAGACTGCCGAAACTGGCTACATTCAGCGTAGATTAGTTAAGGCCCTTGAAGATGTTATGGTTAAGTACGATGGTACCGTCCGCAATTCTCTCGGTGACATTGTGGAGTTCGTGTACGGAGAAGACGGCTTAGACGGCGTTTATATTGAAAAGCAGATTGTGGACATTATCACCTGCTCGGATCAAAAGTTTGAACAAAGATTCCGCGTCGACGTCATGGATCCTTCTCTATCGCTTTCACCGGATGTTCTTGAGCTTGCACCCGAGATCGCTGGCGAGATCGAGGTGCAGCGGTTCCTGGATGAAGAATGGGAGCAACTGCTAAAAGACCGCGCATTTATCCGTGATGGCATCGACGATGATAAAGAAGAACTGGCCCTTCCTCTAAACATTGTTCGGATGATCGAAACCGCAAAGACCAAGTTCCGTATCAAAGAAGGTGCAAGAAGCGATCTTCACCCTGTCGTGGTCATCCAAAGGGTCAGGGCCCTCCTCGATAGGCTGGTCATTGTTCGTGGTGACGATCATCTATCTTTAGAAGCACAAGAGAGCGCCACGATGCTCTTCAAATGCCACCTTCGTTCGCGATTAGCTTTTAAACGTCTCGTCACAGAGTACTCGCTTAACAGATTAGCGTTTGAAAACGTCATGGGCGACCTCGAGAATCGCTTTGCCAGAGCAGCAGTGTCACCCGGCGAGATGGTGGGTGTCCTCGCAGCCCAATCCATCGGTGAACCCGCTACTCAAATGACGCTCAACACTTTCCATTTCGCTGGTGTGTCCTCTAAGAACGTGACTTTAGGTGTCCCACGCCTGAAGGAAATTCTCAATGTCGCAACCAACATTAAGACTCCTTCGATGACTGTCTGCCAAACAGACCCGAATGCTACACAGCAGCAGGCCAAGATCCTTCGAAGCCGTATTGAACACACTACACTACGCTCCCTAGCCGAGACCTGCGAACTTTACTACGATCCCGATGTTCAAGCCACAGTAATTGATTCCGATGTAGACATGGTTGAATCGTATTTTATCATTCCAGAAGACAACGCCGATACCGAACGACAGTCTAAGTGGCTTCTTCGCATCATTCTTGACCGTAGAAAGCTGTTAGACAAGAGTATTACTGTTGCGGACGTTGCTGCAAAGATCAAAGAGGAATTTGCACCCAACATTGCAGTCATATTTAGCGATAACAACGCCGATGAGCAAGTGCTTCGTGTCCGCTTTGTTTATGACGCATTTCTCAAAGGCGAAGAGGAAGATGAGGATGACAGAGATGAACGCTGGATGAGAAAGCTCGAAAAGCATCTCCTTGATGAAGTCAGTCTCCGCGGCGTCCGTGGCGTAGACAGAGCATTTATCAGAACTGAAGAACGTGTTCACGTTAAGGAGGATGGATCAATCATCAAACGCAAGACCGACCCCATGTGCCAGGAGTGGATCCTTGATACTAGTGGCACGGCTCTTGCGGACGTTCTGGTAGTCGAAGGAGTCGATCCGTACCGAACTTATTCTAACTCATTCGTCGAGATCCTTGGAGTCTTTGGAATTGAAGCCACTCGGGCAGCTTTGCTTAAAGAACTTAAGGCTGTGTTATCATTTGACGGTTCATATGTCAATCATCGTCATTTAGCGCTCCTAGTGGACATCATGACCGCTCGTGGCCTACTTATGGCTATCACTCGTCACGGAATCAACCGTGCAGATACTGGAGCCTTGATGCGTTGCTCTTTCGAAGAAACCGTAGAAATTCTCCTGGACGCAGCGGGATGTGGTGAATTGGATGATTGCAAAGGTGTTTCCGAGAACATCATGCTTGGCCAGCTTGCTCCGATGGGAACCGGAGAATTCGAAATGATCATGGATAATGCAATGCTGCTTACTATGATTGAAGACAATTCCCACATGCGCGGTATTGGCGCAGGGGCCGGTACTTATGCTGATAGTGGAGCGGCTACTCCGTATGACCTCGGTTCCCCAACCTATGAGGGTGGCGTCGTTGGGCCCGATTATGGTGCATCCTTCTCTCCTCTTGCGGCCGCAGGTGGCGACGAAACTGGGGGTTTCAGTGTATATGGCGGCCCTGGAGCCTTCGGAGATGGCGGGCTCAGCCCATACGGAGGAGGACGTAGCCCTGGATATGCTCCTTCAAGTCCGTTTGGCACTAGCCCTACTTCGCCAGGCTACTCTCCAACATCTCCAGGATATTCGCCCACATCTCCAGGCATCAGCAGTCCTCGATTTGGCGCCACATCGCCTGGCTTTTCGGCAACAAGCCCTCAATACACGCCTACTTCTCCAACGTACTCACCCACATCACCAGCATATGGAGCCTCCATATCCCCTACTTCACCGTCCTACTCTCCAACGTCTCCAAGTTATTCTCCTACGTCACCATCGTATTCTCCTACATCGCCGAGCTACAGCCCGACATCCCCAGCGCAAGCCCACCGCGCCACTTCGCCACATTATAGTCCAACATCCCCCGCATATAGCCCAACCTCACCAATGTACAGTCCAAGCAGTCCTCAATTCGGCGCCGGAAGCGACCGACGATCACCAACATCACCTACTTCTCCCAGCTATAGCCCAACGAGTCCGGTGTACAGTCCAACGAGCCCTGCGGCTAATGCATATTCCCCAACGTCACCGAAATTCTCTCCCACCTCACCAGGTCCGGCACCATATTCTGCTACTTCGCCGAAATGGTCTCCTACTTCGCCGACCTACTCTCCTACGTAAGCCTTCTTATTGTTTAGTAATGCGAATCACAAGCTAATGTCGCTTCTTAGGTCACCTCAACAGTGATGATTCATCTCGACACGCATGGCGTCTGAAGAGGAGAATCATCTCGTAAGGCAAAATAACTTTGTACATCAGCGTTCTTTTTTGGCTAATTTCGTGGTTGCAAAAGCTCTTACGCACACCCAACCGTCAAAAACCATCCCCGACGACGTACCTTTAATTAGGCTCACGTAGCCGCGGCTTTCCTTTCTCTGTACTATCATTTTTTTGTGTTTCTCCATTTTTATACATTCCCCGAACGCATGAGAGCCTCAAAAACTTGCGACTTCAATTTTGCATTACTTTTTTCCGGGGATAAACAGGAGCGTCCGGGTTGTTGGGCTATTTGCGAATTGCAACCGAACAGAAAGATCGGGTAATCTGTGGATTTGTTATACAGGGCGTTTTTTGGGGCGGGTGGAAGGCGTCTCTTGCATGCATTGCAGCAGATATGTGCGCCTTACTCTAGTAGGTATTGGGTCCGGCCCGTTCCAAATTGAGATTGACAGGGCCTTTGAAAGTCTTGATATTATTTACTGGGTGGTTTCAGACGTGGGGGAGGAGGGTTGGTTGGACGACTGACGTGATTGAGGATGCTCATGCAGACTGCCCATGGCTTTTGGGTGAGAGATAGTGAGACGGTAAAAATCGGAAATGGCTTGAATAGTCAAATGATCATGTGCTTGCTGCCTACGTGATGAAATGTCTTGCTGTTCAGTACTGTTGAAAGATCTATTCAGTCGGCTCGCGCGGGTGAACCCCTTAAGCTTTAAAGCAAAAACAACCTGAGGCCCTTACGTAAAAACTCTTTGTAACTTAATATACCATAGTAGTTTAAAATGGTGGTAATTTGAATGCAAAATAGATACTGAAAGGCAATTTAGTGGATGTTTATGTGCCAGCCGAATAGATGAGCATTTCAACAGCACCAAATGCTTCGCACCAAGTAACCTACACTATTTATAGTGCGGCACCGCAACGGACCCGGTTAATTTGTATGCTACTTTTCTAACGGTGCTATTTCAGACATCCTATTTCTACACTATCCGACGCCTTTAAATTTTTTTCTCTGCAAAAGCTCTCTTATAGACAAACCGGCCCGCCGCGTTGGACCAACATGATGGAAACACGACATTACAAGACATTACATAGCTCAAGCCGCACTTCGTACTCTCTTGCATCTCCGTAAATCACGGTTAGAATATGGATAGGAATGTTAAAATGCTTATATTAACTCATTTCTTGAAAAGATACTAGACAGCTTGTGACGCTGTTCCATGTTCAAAACATGATAACCACAAAATATTAGAAACTCCACCAGCTGCGGGACGATAAACACTATATTCTCGTACAACGTTGAGAAACACCTGGTTGAGAGTAGTAGCCCTGTATTGTAGAACCGGAGTCCTATGACTTCTTTGCTTCCCTCTAGCAACGCCAATAGTCCACCTACACTCTTTTGGTGCCAGATAGCAGTAGCGCTACATTCGTGTATCTCTTCTACCTTGCTTCGCTACCGTCTTCATCTTCCCCTCGAGCCTTTACCATTCCGAGAATAGAGAACTTATCTAACTATGATGACTACCATAGACCTCGAAGCGCACACCAGCTAACGGTCGTTCTATCCACTGCTCAACGCGTTCAATTTCTTCTCTCGTCGGCGGGCGCAGACTTAAATGCCAGATGAATGTGGCAGACGTTGCCGTATTTCTTGTGTAAAAAGTTGATAGTGCCGGCAGCCAGAATTTGGCTCAAGATAACGGCGGGCCGGGCGGCAAGGACGCCGGCTCCTTCCACGGAATAGGTCTAAGAGAAGATACCAACATGGGCTCAAGATTAAAGTTAGCGTGGCCGTTAGGAGGAGCGAACGTCCGGTAGTGACTTCAGCGAAAGTCTTCTATATTGCACGTTTTGATGCAGCACTCATCCAAGAGTTTAGCTCGTCCAGAATTAAGATAGCTAGATTCCCTTGGCCCCTTATCTATAAAACTAAGCCGTAAGCAAGTTCTTTTTACCAAGAAGGGCCATAGCTGGACTGAGCGTGCGTTTGCTACCGCTGAAAGCTTAAATGCCCTTCGCCTACGCGCGGAACCGCAGGACTCACCAATAGTCATCATATCTAAGGTATCGAATTGCGGACAAACTAGTAAAATTAGTCAACTGTTGAAGCATTGAATAAATTGGCTTACCCCTAAGGGCATTTTCGCGCTGGTCGCGTGTTCTTGATAATATCTCTGCCATTCAGCAGTATTTTGCCATAATCAGAGCGCAGCTCACCGCGAATCGTTTTAATAGCTGTAGACCCACCTCTCCTGAGCCCACCCTGGAGAAAAATCATCGACAGCAACTCTCAATCCAAAATGTTTAATGAGGTGAAGAACGCGCAAATGGTCTAGCCCGGATGTATCAGCGCGTCTCTCTTCGTCTTCAACATATTCCACAATAGACTCCTCCCGCGTTTGACGTCACCAGTCATGTGCACGCGCTAGAAGAGCGGAGTGAAGCTGCCGCCTTCTAGCCAGATGGTGAGCCAAAAAATAAGCATATCTAGACACGGAGATACACGATCGGATAGCCGTATGCGTGGGTTGAATGCCGTTAAAAATGTATTTGTTATTGTGGCAATTGGTGAGGCGTAAATAAAGCCGATAAAGAGGCCACGAGCCACGTTGCTGATGGAAAAGACAAGATTGAGGCTAAACGTCGTTGCACCAACTGCAGGCTGTAGACTGTTCCCTTTAATGTACGTTTCCACAACCCAGTCACGCCAGCGCCGATATCCCGCAGACCTTTGAGATACCTACTATGAATGTCAGCACCGAGAGTAGGAACATAACTGCTTGCCCGCCCGCAGTAAGGGCAAATGCTCTAAGTTGAGAGCTTGAGGCTAGCGAGATGATATACCGTAAGAATTGATGCTCGACCATAGAGTACGACAACCGGGAACACGTACTCAGCCGCGAACCCATCAAAGGACTCATTAGGATTTGATAACCATACATATGACTATAATCATGAGCACGAGAAGATAATCAAATAGGGCATAGGAGAACCACAATGGTAGTGCGTGGACTTCGCTTGAATATCATAATGCTCGCACTTTGCGGATCTCTGTGAGTAGGGCATAAGCTGAGAGATCGGGATATAAAGCCTGAGCAAGGCAAAAGCACTAAAAGAGTCAGTTGGTGAGTTTCTCCTTAATAGGCAAGACTTACATAGATATACCGAAAATTACTTCCGTTTCTCGCCTTAGAGCAGTAAGATATTTAAAGCTTCAATTTGGCAACACCTGGAGGGCTTATGCGGGGAAGAGAGTATCAAATTAACTATAGTACAGGTTAAGAGGTACGGTCCGAATCTGCATCCAAAAGTTTCAGGCAAGAATCGGTGGCAAGACCCCCGAATAGTTAACAAACGCATAAGTAGAGCTATTGGTATCGCAGCCCATGTACAAATACAGCCGGAGTGACATTATTGTAGGGGCCTCATATAGGAAGTTAGAAATTGGCGAAAATGTCCTCGGAGAAGAACGGGTTGTTATTTGGCTAAAAAAGACTACCATAAATACGCTTGTACTCATTAATACCATTTGGTGAATACATTCGATCTGTGGAAAAGCTCGACCTAGAATATTGCAATACTTACTAAAGCTATTAAAAAGGGGGGGCAAGCTTAAAAATCCGACCACGACATAAGAAGGCAAGTGAGTCATACGAAAAACGATAGTATAATTGCAAACATGAGCTACCGCAGAACTTCCCATTCCATCAATCAACTGTGTCATACCTGATTTCCGTTCGGTAGAGACCATGCCCATCAAATGATAGACCTCTGAAACTAGGCTTATGAAGAAGCAACGTTGTACGCGGAGATGATCAGCCTTTGATAAAGTTTCCGAGTGTTGTTCCCCTGGGCCGCTTGTAGGAGCGAGCTGAATATGTTCTCGACAAAAATAATAGACGAATATATGATAATATTATACGATTTGTAAGACGAGGCAGACTCGCCGAGAGCCGTCCACGTAGCGGTTTGTGTAGAAAGTTCCGCCGCTCAGTGCCGATTCCGTCCTAATGGTGTAGTTCCAGATGCCCTTCTTCACGGCCGTCAATGGCGTGCCGCCGAAGATTACAGCAGCAAAGCAGTCAGGATTAGCATCTAAGCTTTTCTTACAACTATAAGGTTATCTGAGTTAGTAAGAAATATTAACTTCTTATTACTCAAGGGAACTTGCTATCACCTCTGCTGCCTTAGCGACATTTCGCCCAACGTCTTGCGGTTGCACAAAGACAAGCTTTTGATAATGCGGTAAGTTTTTAGCAACGCTTGGACCGAAAGCGGCCCTCTGACCCTGAAGCCGTTCTATGCGATGAGAAGATCGGTGTATCAGAGAATGTCATAAATGCAATTAGCAGAGCAATAGCGCGAAGAAATGCAGAAAACTAGGGCCTTACAGCAGCAATGAGTAGATTTTTCTTCGCCAGGGCCCATGCCTGCCTCACGAAAACGCACATGTCTCATTGTCCTATCAGATGCAAACAGGTAGGTATGAATGTTAACGAACGTGGATGAGGGGTATTCATCCTCTTAATGTCTCGTCATCGCAAGGCAGGAAGGTTTATTTCGAGGCTACCGAAAATCGTATATGTGCAATAAAAGATAGCCCACTTGCAACTTGATTTATAGCGCAGTTCGAATTCCGCATGCCAAGCGACAGTTGCAGTGAGCACAAGTCTAATGCACACACCATGGGACTATATTTGTTTGGTATGATAGATTTTGGATCGTTTTCGCGATTAAGGCGGAAGGAAACTGCAAACAATTCGTGAGCTAGCTGCGAGATTCGCATCTTATTGTAGTGATACTACGTACCTGGTGTCGATTCATCGATGGAGATAAGGTTGTAATGCCTAGGGATGAATTTGTTAGCAACATTCTTTGGTATACGAGCGATGGGGCGACATTACCTCATGCCGTCAAGTATGTCGGTTATTTGTTTCGCGATCTCCTTGACACCGATAGCGTCTAGAATCCGTCGCTAAGCTGCTAGTCTCGCGAGTTGTAATTGGAGTAAGCTATAAATCGGTTAGATAGTGTGAAGCAGTGAAGTGAGTAATTCGAGGAACTGAGAACAACGATCGATTCAAGACATGCGAAGGCTTCATAAAACAGTTCATTGAAGATGTGCCCTTCTTGAAAATGTCGTTTGATCATATTCTGCGCACCTGGATGGCTGGCATACAGGAATAGCTCCCAGTATTCTTTTAGTCACCATATCTTCAGCTTGTGACATAGCTCAGGTAGGCGACTGCCGTGGTCAAGCTCTTCGAGGCGTTTCGCTGGATGTTGAATAATAGCAGTTAAATAGATGAAAGTTGTCTCGAACTTAGCTAAAATAAATTCATGTCAGTCTTCTTGACGCGGCAAAAGGCAAAAATCGATGGCTTAGAAGACGCTACTTACATCACTTCTATATATAGCTGATTTCACCAGATCCACTGATAAAGTCTCTTCCTCAATGTCCCGCTCAAGGCGACCAATCAACGAAAAGATATACCCTTAGGCTAGGCAAGGCGGACTAGCAAAAATACCCCGAGCGAAGTTAGAGGTATTCAAAACAGCCCTATCACCGTTGTGAATAACAGGATAATCTGATCACAGAAACTGTCTCCTCAATCGTAGTTAACCGAAGGAATCCTTGAAGATGTCAAAAAATATGTGTGTATATATGTTTGTGGTGGAGCATAGGTAGACATAAGCAAGTATAAAGGAGGTAAAGGGTTAAGAGAGGAAAGATTTCGTGGCCGTCGAACCTCAAGCCACCCACAAACGCGCTAGCGAGCTTGTTTGCCCCAGGCACCTTCCAGCAAGTGCGATCGTGAGTGACAGTCATCGCCACTTTACATGCATCTTCATCACAATCCTAGCTTTTCTAAACGAAGCTCGAAGCCTCTTGATAATAGCAATACGTAATTCCGCCTCACCGTTTGGATGCTCTCGGCAACTTCGTATCGTGCCGCAACACAAATTTGAAAGCGTCACCATCTTTGATTTACCGGCTAGTTCCCTCCTTTCTTATCTCGATCATTAGTCAATACGTACCGTCTTCAATGAGCGTATCAGAATTGCAATGCGCACTTTCTCCCAGCACCCCTTTTCGCATGACTGACGCCAAGAAGATCTTCAAGGCTTACCTTATGTAGCTATTCATTCGACCCTACATGAGCGGTTTAATTCATCTTCTGAGCACTGACTGTATTCCTTGCCTTACTTCAGTCTCTGCCACGTACTCTAGCCCCAGTGAATCCCAATTTCCCCCGGATTCTTCAGGGGATCACGGACCACAGTGAATCACGGCAGCAGTTATTCGTACCTATTCTTGCAGAACTCAACATACAGCACAAACAAAGACCAAGTGGGCAATATTCATGTCCCACATAGACGAGATGATTATATCTGCGCATCCTTCTCCGCTAGTTGTGATAGCCACGTGAACTACCTATTACGCCATTTAGTCTTTTTGAGTACATATAGATCATTACTTTCAACTGTCCACGATACGGAGGATCCGGGCGTGCATTTCCCCACTATCCGATGAAGACATTACAAGGAAACCTCCTTATTACGATACTCGTATACAACGATTCCTTCAATATTACGATTGACCCCCGACCGATCGACCCTTTTTTGGTGTATATTACGATAATCTAACTCTTTACAATATGGTTAAGGTGCACCACCAAAATCGTTATAACGAGGTTTCTAAAAAAGGCAGATTTAGGCTCTTTTACCACTTAACCGGCTATCAATCCTCGCCATATAACCATTAAACAACCCCTAGAGTACACCTTTTAATACTAAGAGCACAAAGGTTTAAAACGCCCGCGAAGGTTATATCCCGTTACGGTAAGCGCCACCAAATTCGTGGCTTGTACTACTAAATTCGTGGCTTGTGCTCGTAAAAATACTCACCTGAGACAGCCTGCTTACCTCGATCCCTTTAGTATAACGATACGGTCAACTGCAAAACCCATATCGTACTAACCGGGTTTTCCTGTAGCTTGAAGCAGAATAAACCCCAAAGATTCCCGAGAAGCTAAAACTACTTAGCTCTGCGCTACTAAATTCCATAACATTTAATGCCTCTCGCTACCAAATCAATCCCAACCCAACACTTCATACTCCCCAAACCCAGTTTGGGTAAAGTATCCAGAACATCCTCTCTACATCCACAATCGCAAACCCTTGAGTCTCCTCCAAACAGCATCCATTGCATAGATCCATAACGCAAACATGAGAGAAGCACATCAACCCGTTTGGCATCATCTTTTCTCCCAAGGGTCTATGAATACTATAGCCCCAGTATAAACTCAGTGGTCGCAAATCCGTACGCTCAAGACTTCCAGCCACAGAAAGCAACCATAAAGTTGTCGCAAAACGTGAGGCCCACTCATTGCTGGCGAACAGGATCAGCCATCATCCATAATTGGAAAAGTTTCGCGATAGAATACCGCAGCCGCAAATCAAGGAAGTTGAGAGATTGTACTATGATTCTCAACTGACCCAACGACAATCATGACAAGCAGAACTATTTTTCTGCTCCCAGGCACACTTGCACAACGCTACCTAACTCACTACGGTTTAGGAGGCTAGGAGCGTGTATGATCTAACATAGATTTGGGTAAGCGCAGCTGGGGAAGAGGTGAGGAGAGTGTTAACCCACGAGACCGAAAGGTTAAGGGTAAAGGCTGATTGCCGTAGAGGCTTGCGGGAGGCATAAGATGTCATGTGTACCGGTTATAAGGTTGTTAGGAAAGGAGGTGGGGGTGGAAGAACGGTGTCATGGTTGAGTTTCGGTGGCGAATAGGCATTGAGCTCGTCTTAGTAAATGGCCTATGCGAAAGGCGACTATGGCTTTACTTAGCTCTCTGTCCTAAACTACGCTTAAATATGTCATAGTGAGGCTTTAATGGGTGCTATATTAAACTCTCCCTTCGCGGCGAAAATGAATAGCCGCGAGCGAGGCGTCGACAAGCTGATAGGGGCGTAAGACCGTCTGGATCTAATAGAGGGATTACCAATCGGTTGCAAGAGTACAGATGTAGGAGTCGACGATATACTTGTATATAAGGTTGGTAGGTGAGGGGGTACCTCGATCTGCCATTAGAGTGATCATATCTTACCAGTCAAGACATTAGGTATTACTTTAGCCTTTGCTGCAAATGGTGGGGGAGGTGAATGATTTAATACATATGAAGTTTGTGCTTTTGTATGAGCCGTATGCTACTGTACATGCTATAGTTACCCTCGTTAAGATACTCATTAGGCATAGGCAGATAATTTTCCTTGACGTTAGGTTGGCGTGATCCTCAGTACAGTGAAATGAATATTTCGTCTTCATGAAGGCCTGTTACTCTGCGACTTACGAATATATTTCGCTTTAGCCGATTATGTAAACATATTCTAAACCATTGCAGATATCTATACGACGAGAACTTGTATAAAACTCATAGTGACTCTCAACTGCCTAGCATATATATCTCAGTCTTGCATACGAGCTGCAAGAGCTCAAGGACTATCCTGGAGATCTGGTTCTGGTTGCCTTTTCCACGTGGAGTGCTCATAAGCTAGAGAGTGAGGCTTGATCTAATCTGATACGATATTAGCACCTCAGCCTTCTTCTCTAGCACACGCGGCCAACCGTGGTAGGTACGCGTCATGCCTTGCTGCCTGAGTAATGGAATTGAATACGAATACTGGCCTATTCATTGGATATTAAAGGTTTTGTGTGGCACACCATGCTGAACCGCGATAAACGCCCCTCCTTTTCGTTGGTAATCAACGCGGCTCTACCTCGAGAAATGAATGCGCTGTCACGAGGCTGTGGAAATATGATTCTTTAGCAAAAATGGAATCTTGCTGCATTTCCACACCGATCAGCCCAGTGCAACACACCATGACGTGACTCCTACAACCAATGACCCATTTAATTGGCTCGATCATACAGCTCCCGCAGTTTCTTTCCCGCAATATTCCTCCACGATGCTATTTCCCCGGATATCACGCTCATCTGGTGCTAATCAAAAGGCTTCCGAACAAGAAGGCGGAAAGGCAACTAACCGATAGCTTTCCCTTTCTGACCCAGACCTGGATTATGCACATATTCCGTCTTGATGCCCAACACCATCTTTGCGAACACTGTCATCATCGCATCTTCTACTCTGATTGGATTTGGGAATATCCGACATGCTACCCTGTTCTACATGAAGTGTCGCCGCCTTATCGCCTACAAAGGGTAGCTCCTGCAGACAATATTTCCTTTAGATGGCTTGGATCACGTCCATCTTCAACTCGCAATGCGCTGTTCGTTTGAGGTAGTCTTTCCACCCAGGGAAGCGCTTTCATTGACAGAAGCAGTTTCAAAGGCCATTATTGGAGTCGAATCTTGAGCCATTGACCACAAAAGTCATGGTCTTAGCCGCCAAACCTCAAAGTGACCTCGAATCCAGCGCTGTCTGATCACAACTCCCGTTAGAATTGAGGCGCAATATTAAATGGCAGACAATTCAAATAATCCTGGATCGAAAAAAAAAGGAAAACAAGAGTACAGTAGCGTGAGAATATTTCAATTCTTATATAGTTTAATTGTAACTAATGAATCCCAGCCCCGAGACGGGAGTGTCAGTCCTAAAAAGCCGGACGCAGAGGTATATCGATCTAGTCACTAGGTTTCCTCTATGATTGACCATCTAATAGTGGCCACCTGAAGATGATAGAACGTCAGCGAAGAACCAGGATAGACATTTACAATACCCGAACCAACAGACTAACCCACCAGGTTTGTCCAGAACGGTGCACTATTAAATGAATGTCTGCTAATTCTTAACAGCGTATGACCGCCCTATGGTACAGTGGAGCAACCACTACAACGTCGTCCAGACTCAATCGTCCTATCCGCCGCAGAACAACTCAGCCATCCCACGGGCGCAAGCTCAGACGACAGCGCCATATGGGGCGCTGGCGAACAATGGAAGCGCATACACGGTACATCATCAAACAGTTTTTCCAAGCACGCGAGGGTACGATGAAGCACAAGGGAGGTGGTACACTGAAACGATAGACAACAGTAAGCTCCGATCGTAAGCGGTTACCGCCCATGTACTAATCGGAATGTTCGATCATTGTGAAACAGCCGGTAGACGAAACCGCGAGTACGACCAAGGAAGACGATAATTCAAGCCACATCCTGCAGAACACTGTAACAATTACCCCCATTCCACGCTGGCGGAACTGGTTTCAAGGGTGGAGGGTCGGGACGTACGATCCGGATTCTGCGGACTTTGGGATCATGCTTTTATGCAAATGCGGGTGTTAGTCTTCCCAACGCATACCAGAAGGTGTCGTTTTAGAGCTCAATATTACTCGGCGTTTTTGTGAAATGAGTTCGGTCTCCCGCGCGCCCCTGTACTCGGGGTACTAGAGTAGCTCTTCCGAAGCGTTGCCATATGTAGCTTAGCGTATTCGAAATGAGAGAAAGATTTCGAACTTGACGCCTCATTTTCTTCATTGTATTTTAATTCTCTCGCACATCTAATGCCCAAATATCAATCGTGATCTGTGAGGCTGACCTAGACATTAGGCTTTCTAGTAATGTTTGAGATGATCTCTCCATTACTCACCGATCTGTGGGCGGAATTAGGCTGCGGCCTTTCTCTCACCGATCAGGCCTTAAAGAGTTGTTGGCGCTGAGAGTGGGGAGCTCGAAGCACCGAAGGCCCTGCAACCATATCTGTCGCACGCCGAGTCGACTGATGCAATTCGTTAGGGTGGCGTAGGTTCGTGCTGCATACCTATTCGCCCAATTATTGATGCCCCGAGCTGATTTCACCGATTTAACCCTTGAAAGAGCAGCGATGCCCAAGGTCAAAGGCGGCCCTCGGGGTTCTTGAAAGGTATTGCGCCCACGTAGGTTCAGCCTTATTTCTCAACTCCTTTGATTGGGCTTCACTACAGGAAGTATTTGCTTTCTTTGTATGCCCAAAAGGCTGTGCTGGCACCACACGCTTTACTCAAAAATACCATTCAAGCCTTGAGGACGGTGTAATTTGTAAGTTGGGGTTCGAGTGTTCTTTGGCCTTATTGACTCCAGGTTGACCAGACGGGTTGGAAATATAAAAATTACTGACATTGGGGGAAATGGCAGGTTATCTCCTACGCCTATTTTCGAGACGCGGCGCAGCCTCTCAACCCTTCTGCGAAGAGAGAGCTGATCGAAGCGGAATCATGGACCCTGGTGAAGAATCAAAAGAACTCGAGACCAGCGAAAGTTCACATGCCAAGGCTGCATCAATCCAGAGCGAGAACAACCAAACCAAGGGGCAACAAAGTAAAACATACTATTTCTTAAGAAGTTCCATGAGATTCAGCCATTCTAAAGCACATTAGGTTCGGGGAATCCCTGGTTTGGCACCCGTCGGTTTATCGAACTATTATGGGAGGGGAGCAAGCCCACATACAGTGACGAACGATTTAACGGCATTAAATACGAAGAAAGTCAGTAGTCCGGTCCCAGTATCACATGCTTCAGTATTGATGTATCTTAGTCGATCAGTACGCCAAAGGATACCCAAGGCTCGCAGCATTTCACAACAGCGATCCCGACTTCCGCGTCTTCCGACGGTTTGGGACTCTTCGAAACCGACTTATTTTGCGTAAACAATATGAACTAGTAGTTCTGGAAAAGGAGTTGTTCGATTTGGACTCCGCTGACAGCAAAACAAATGCGTACAAAATTCAGTCTATGCGCAGAGATAAGTCGGATCAACCATCAAAACGGGACGAATTGCTCGATACCATTGAATCTAAGCTTCGGGAATACGGTAAGTGATTCCTGTGCAATGTGATTTTGAGAATACTCATCGCTTATCCCCTCAGATGGACTATTAGAACTTGAACGGAACTCGATGTCATTGAAAAAGCCAAGAGCTCGTGCATATCGCAGCATCATTAATTACTACTGGAACGAAAGGCCGGTAGTAAAATCCGAAACGGACTTTCTCAATTTGGCAGACGATTTTGTCATTTTGTCAGGAGACAAAGACACTGCGTTCCATTCAGCTCTCGAGCGATTCATTGTCAAGTCACGCCTGAACTGGTTGAAGGTGAGACTTTCCGTTTCTAACATCTTTGGGCCTAGGAAATTGATTTATTAACCCACTCTAGCAATGTTTTTCTACTCCCGAAACTTTAAAAAAGACCAAAGATCCCGCCATTAGACTCCTAGATAAGACAAGGGTGAACTATCTTGCAATATTTATAGCGGCGGTAGCTTCAGTCATTATACTCATGATGCCAGTTTGTCTTCTTTTCAGGCTTGTGGTTAGCGATCAACTTAGGCTAGCCATTGTACTACTTTCTGCCTTCCTTTTTCACACCCTGATATCATTCCTTGCAAAACCAAATAATTACGAGTCCTTCATGGCAACCGCAGCGTGGGTCCTCCGCAGAGTCATCTCTATTCCCACAATTTTAGAGGGCGAGATTGGCTAAATTTATGCTACAGATATTGTGCGGTACTCGTTGCATTCCTAAGCAACCTCACGAACAGCTCTTCTGGACTAAGTCCAAAAGGATAACCACTCAACATTGTAGTTCGGAAACTGTTCATATCAAATTTCTGGAACCGCTGGCGGATATCCTTTTACCAAGGTTCCAATAATTACTGTGTCCTACCCCTTGAAAACACCTGGGGAAGGTCGGTAGTTTGGTAATATCTCCGGAGGCAGGGTCATTTTCGCATAATCCTTGTAATATCCTTCAATGTGGTCTCCGCAACGCGTTACTTTTCCACCTATCCCGAAACTTGGAACGCTTCTGGAAATGAGAGATTATTCCCTAGGCCCGTTTCTTAACGGTCAGAATTTGCTGCTTTTACCGAGAAACTCAGATATTTACACGAATTGCGGCTCTACAAAATAGCACCATTGAATGGTCACCGAACCATGGATAGAACCTATGCTGTGGATCCCGAAACTGATGCTGAGGGTGGAAGTCCTCAAGAGTATCGTAAATATCTGTGCTTGATCTTTAAGTACGTACTATGACGCTGAAGCGCTAATATCTCTGGGTATCCGGAGACCTGGATTGGAAACGCAAAATGTTCTAAGTTTTTTGCATCATGTTTCGGCTCATGACTGGAAAATACTGACATAGCTGAATATAGATGCTTATGCGCGCTTCAGACATTTCCTCTTCGCGCACTAAAGGTGCCTCTTGTGCAATGTCCATCATTTAGGCTTCGGGGAGGTTTCATATCATCGAGTACTCTGGGTAACTTTCCAGCTCTGGAGACCATGTTTTACTCACAAATTCGAGCTAGATCATTAGGGGAGGACGAATTTCCCCTAAGAATTCGGAGACATGGAATGCTAGAATGTAATGGAATGGATGAGAAATATATTTTGGTGCAAAGCCCCGAGGAACGTAGGATGTGCTTCGTTGCTAACAATACAAGTATCGTAGGGATGAGCCCTAGACCCAATCTTGACCGCGATGCCTATCCCATAGCCCCTAAGCGGCCTTGTTCACTCAAGCTCGTTCTATATAAGACGAAGATATTCTAGCTCCTGTGCGGACACATTCTGAGCTGTGTCGAACGATGTGAATGTGAACATTACAGAGCAACTCCTTATATCTTTCAGCGGAGGCTTGCCACAAGTTCTCATGCACAGCTAAATATTCAAGGCCTTGCATAGTTGGTATACTATATCCTTTTCACTTTCTCACCATTGGGCAGGCTCGGATCGATACAACTTATTCCGTTGCTGGAACGTTGCCGTTCCCTTATGAATAAAGACCGCTGCTCTATTTGATAAGATACATGTAACAGTGTTTACCACTATACAGTTCTCTGGAAGAATTTCAGATGGGTTTTAGTATTGCATGAGACTGATACCGTATATGATCTTCTTGGTTGCCATGCTTTGATATCATGAGGGCTGACCGGCCTCCAGTGTCGTAACTGATATCTTTTCTCTGTAGGACGAACAAACAGGCATGCACTATTCACCAAGTTTCTTCCTTGAAGCCACCAGAGCCCCTTGGGAACACTAGTGAGACATCTTCCTTGAATCCATGCTATGGAACCCAGTGGCACTTTAAGGAGAGCAAACAGCGAAACAGCATCCCTGAGACACCCCTTCAAAAGAGTAAGCTGCTTATTGATCTGACACCCTCTGTGCCGGCATCCGTTAGTTGGTCAGCATTACCTCACGAAAGGTCGGAGCCACGTCGCATCGCTTCACCGCTTTTAAATGAGGCATCGAAACTACTGGTCTTAGCGAGCAGTCCGCTGCCCTCCGCTTAACAAAACCCCTGAATCATTGGAACAGGCTGGAAGCGCGAGAATCAGGCTAAGCAGAGGTTTGTCAGAGTCGTACTCCTATCATATCGTTAGCATCGAATCCCATCACATTTCATTTTGCTGTTCTATTTATAAGCGTAAGACACAATTAGCTTGCCGGTTATTCTATTTTTGATGAAAGAAATTGAGACAGCCGTGCGATGAGAATTACTCCGATAGACGTGATCGTTTTCTTTTATCCGACTTTTCCCACCATTAAGCCAGGCTTCTCTTACGTAGCGCTTTTAGTCACCTCTTCTGGTGCCTCGTGTCGAAGTTGAAAATAACCTTGCCATCGAGTTAGTGCCCAGGTTGCATGGTACATGACTCGTGAATATGAGCTAACTACTAAACTAGGTGTAGTATGCATACCCCATAATGACTTCATGACTCCCCTTGGAAACTTAGACGAATCTTGCTTCTGCATAATAAATTTTTTACCCTAATTTTCGGTTTTCCTCGCTTGCTTACAGGTGGATCGTGTTGGAAGGGGTCAGTCATGGAATTGGACTGGGTTAATTCCGG
>KV748549.1:0-24705 GCA_001692915.1 Glonium stellatum | reverse complement strand
AGGGGGAGAGGGGCAAGGGCTGGGGCAGGGGGAAGGGGAGGAGAAGTGGGAGGCGGTGGAGCGGGAGACCCACATGTATGTTCTGGCGACGCTGGTGGGGCAGCTGGAGCGGGGGTTCACGATTTCGCCGGCGTCGCGGCCGCTGGATGGCTGCTTCTGGCTTGTGCATTTTGGGCCCGTCGACGGCGCTGAGGTCATGCGGATTATGGGGCTCGCGTATCAGGGGGGTTTGCATGTGAAGGAGCCTGGGGTTGGGTATGAGGAGATTGAGGGGCTGCGGATTGAGTTTGGGGGGTTGGAGGAGGAGGCGAGGGGGAGGCGGGTTTGTGTTGATGGGAAGATTGTTGTGGTTGAGAAGGAGGGGTGGGTGGAGTTTAGGAAGGAGAAGAGGCGTGTGCTTGATGTTGTTTGTATGGCTTGATTGGGGATACGTTTTGTTGGTGGTGGATCAACAGTCTTCGTGATTTAACAGTATACCTCGCTCTGAGACATTATACTACCACGCTTATCTACGTATGGTAGTTACAACTTGAGTAGGGTTATACTAATTACTGAGCATAGGTTTTGATGCACAAAAGTTCTTCCAGCCGTACGAAATCTGCGGACTATCCTCAGCTGATGCATATCTCAGTCCCAGCTCTACGCATACCTCTAGAACTCTGGCTATTTATCTTCTATCTCAAAGTATGACCCTACATCTTTTAGCACAGAACTGCGATCTTCCGTCCCTTGCCTCAACGCAAACAAAAGCTTGTTTTTGAAGGCTTCATGATCTTCAAACAAGGCCATCCATTCCTCTTCATCGGCCTTGGTCTCGGCACGTATAAATTCGCCGTTATCCCAGAAACAGATGATCGCATCTTGGAAGAGAGCTGTTAACTTAGACTCGGCCGTAGTGTTATTGAAGCAGTACAGAGCAGTCTCGGGTTCAATATACCCCCCGTCGATTCCGAAACCCGAGGCCGTCGGAATACACTGCTCACAAATTCTCCTTATGCAGTGGTTCTTGAAGCGAACAGCGCCTATGATACCTCCAAGCACCCAGGCCTGTGCGTATAGGAGAGCTTCAGACTGAAACTCGTCACGCATCTGGTTGGATTTTCCGTAGTAGATGAATTCGACGAACAGTTCGAAGACAGATGGATCTACTTCCGTCAAGGCTACGCGTTTCTCGACCGCTTCTTCGAAACCCCCTTGGGTGGCAGCACTGAAAAAGGAGGAATGATAGCACAAGAGTGCTTGCGAGATCGTCCAGCTTCGAGTGTTAAGTCTTTCCGGACAGCCGACCACAACCTCAATCGCTGGGCCCTGTAAGCTAAATTGTGACGTGTCAGCGAACTCCATAAGCACTCATGTTATATGACCTCAGATATTTCAAAAATACATTGATGATAGTGGAAATGGACATAGAAGGGCATACAGATCGAGCATCTCCATGGTGCAGCTACCCGGTTCCCTAAACAAGGGTTTAGAATCCATTGCTTCAAATCTGCTGAGCGCAAGCGCCCTCCAAAGGATTCAAGGTAGTTCAACTAAGACTGAGAGTAAATAGCTGTCTTCAGTAGTATTTCGTGTATGTGAATAAGGAAAGGAGAACACCAGGTGTATTAAAAAGTGCTGGAGAATTAGATGCGCCTGATCCGTACCGAGTGAATGACTTCACAACGGTGATTCATTCACGCGCTAGAGGCCGAAAGCTTAAACAGGTGAGTTTATGAATGCTTCGGAATGAAATGATATCATAGTGGCCGGGAATATTTGCGAAATGCGTGGCCTGCGAACTCACTTCTTCGACAGACCACATTGAACATGATATGAACTAATTTCATGCTTGCCCGCACCTATATTCCCAGCGAAAAGAGCTAAGATACATTTCTGAGCTTGAATCAAGCCATTCATGTCTAACATAATCAAGCTCATTGCCTGGCTGCTAGAGAAATGATAGAAGTCTCGACTAGCATGACCATCCTAAACAACCTTACAAAATGACAGCAGCTCTCTTGCAGCAAGTTTGAAACTTGGGCAACCAAATGTGAGTGCATACGAGGAATTCTCACTTGGCTTGAACACCCTTGTTTTTCTCTCTTTTCTCATGCTCATTAGCCCCCTTCTCCAAGTAGTAATCCAATGGCCTCAACGCAAGCTTTCGTACATCTTTGCGATCGCTCAACCCAAAAAGGACTCGATCCCTAAGGTCCACAATATGTCCTATAGGGACGAGTAGGAGATGAAAATCCCCAAACTCACCTCCATAATCCCAGAATTGGACCAGCAAGTCGACGCAGAATGACCGAAGTTCCGAGTTCTCAGAAGTGCGCGTATAAACAACCACAAGATCCGAATAACAAAGAGAATCATACGGTATGCCTCGCTGGCTAGGGACGTACATTTCGTAGAGATATGCCATGGCGTAGTTCTTGAACTCCATTGCCTGTATCTTGTCGCCTAAAACCCACGCACATGCACTGTCCCTATATACTCCGTCTTGGCGTATGGGCCCCTTCCAGGGTATTTCAGGCATTTCCGGTTCCTTGTATACGTAACCACCGGTAAAGGGCTATTCTACAAATAGGTCAAATATTTCTGGTCTCTCTTCAGGTAGTAAGACTCGCTTCTCAATGGGTTCCTTGAAGCTCCCCTCGCAAGCCGCGCTAAAGAATTGCGAATGTCGGCAGATGAGTTCCTTTGGAAGCGTATAGGTTTTAGAGTCATGATCTTCGCCAACCACGATTTCAACCGAAGGTATTGATGGATTTATGAGACTAAGACGCCAAAATTAGTATTATAACTATCATTAGGGAGGAGTAGAAGCCAGCATGACACTTACAGGTTGAGAACGCCATCACGAAGGCCAGCGAAATTGAAGCTTGGCTTTTCCAGCATGGTTGTTGTGAGCAGAGATCGGAGCTTGTAGAAAATTTAGAAGCTAGATGACATCTATCAGTTATTAGCGGAGGGAACAGTAGCTCGCACACGCAGGGTTAGGTAGTTTTAAAGCTATACAACACCAAGTATTACGGCATTGAAGGCGAAGTGAGCAGAGCGAAAGTGAATCGGCTTTTAAAACCTGTGGGTTATATGGATGGTTTCTTCAAAAGAAAACCGTGCATTCCTTGCATTGTTATGAATGAGACCAAACTTGGCTTTTGCAAATCGGCTTCTATCTAGCAGTAAAATATGTTGGCAGGGGGTAATAATAGTATTTATATAATATTTTCTTGTTTGAAATTAAATATTTATCAAGTACCAGGACATAAGTTTACCAACACAACCGAAACCCCCACCAAAAACTATTAAAATTCACCCTTTTAATACTTGGTTTTAACTATATAACTTTCTATTATAAATATTTAAGTATTTAAATATTCAGCTCTAACTTTTATAACTTAGAATTTTTAAAGAATTTTTTTTAAAGTTTAGTGGGTTTTTTAAATTGTGTCGGGAGACTTATGTCCTAATACTGTAGGTTCTTCGTGTGCAACAACTCCACCCTATGAAGTCCTCACCACTATGCCCTGCACCCCGTGTGAAAAAATACTCGACTATATTAGAGTGCCCACTATTTAAATTGATTTTGTAATTGCACCTATTAAAACTAAGGACTCTAGCTTCAATTTTTTAGTATTGCAATAGCCCATATTCGGGAGAATGGGATTCCATAATCAGGAGACATCCTTCGACGAAGCTCCGAAACTTCTCAAGAAAGACGGAAAACGACATCTATAGAGTACTTCCGTTCTGAGTAATAGTAAGAGCAAAGTAATAGCAACTAATATGCAGCCCGACAATGAGAAGATGGAGGCAGATGTCACAGACCATACTGACTCGGTTTCGGTGGTACCGTACGAATAGAAAAGGTTCTAATTAGCTGGGTGCAGCCCCTATATTAGACATGTCGATGAGGTCGCTATGCGAAGATGGTAGTAAGTTAAGGTCCATATTTTCAGTCCACCGACTCTTCATCCGCTCCTTGATCCTGGTCTACCTTCCAATCGAGAGTGCGGCCTTGCGCCCATTTCATGGTCTTTGCAATTTTTTGAGCAGGGTCCTCATCCATGACTAATAGAATTTTGATACAAAGATGAGTGAGGGCAGCATGCCGAGCGATGTCCAATAACGACCCTACTGCTTTGTCCGATTCATTCGCTTCGTCGTCAGGATCGTCACTCCAGGGGCGGGAGTTGTTCGGCGGCAGAGTAGGAGTTCAGAGACGCTTAATAAGAAGGATCGTGATTAAGTATTGTATAGGCTTACTTCTTTGGCTACTTCGTTTGCTCTTCTTAGGTTAGGGTTGCCACGTACCTTTTATTTGTCTTATTTCGGGGGAGGCAAAGAAAGACAGCTTTGAGGTTGCATTCAGCTTAACTATGTGTATTCGTGAGCTTTTCTAATAGCGCTGTGCTAGCCCGCCACTAAAGGATTTTTCCTTTACTCTGCAGTTATTGCATTCTGAGGATCTGACCGCGTCTTTGTTCAGCTAGTTTAAACACAGCATCTGCTTCCAAGCCGTTAGGCTATTCCCTACTCTTGCTATGAGAGAGGTATAAAAAGTAGAGCCTAAGGGTAAAGAATAAGGGAAGAGTTAAAGGTTAGAATTAACCGACAAAAAGAGCTAATAAGGAGAGAATAAAAGCATAGAAGCATCCCATAAAGTCAAAAGCGGCGGTCAGCTCAATAAAAGAGTAATACTTAAACGGACGGGACAGTCTCACTAAATTTGAATAGGCGGCGCACCTGGTATACTACTACTCATAGCTCCTGATGCGAGCGGCTCTAGAGCCTTACTCGATTCATCTTCACTACTAACGCCTTAACTCCATTGGGTATATATGATATATCTCACGCTCTCGTCAAGCCTCACTTCTCAATCCTTCAAATGAATTTTCTCCGCCTCTCCCGTAGTCCTCAGCAATACCGGCCAGAGCGATACCTTCCGATTCTGACTCCATTTCTCCAACGGATCCCAATTAACGCATTGCCGCTTTGCGTTCGATTTGGTTGCGGGCCTATCATCTGTAGAATTTTCCCAGCGGAAGGTGTAGAGGCTCATATCCGCTTGGCACATAACGGATATACGCAGTGTTTCGATACAATGGCCTTGAGATAGTCAGTAGTTGAACCAACCAGCGGGAAATGGATAGGCGGATTGTGAATTAATCATATAGACGAGAGACATACCAAGATGGCCTTGCAGATATTTTATGTTTGCTTGAGTAAGATTGGGGTAGTAGACGTCACTGTAGAGGAAAAGACGTAGTTGCCTCTGGATTTTGATATGTTAGCGCTTAATCAGAGGAAAAGGGTCGAGGATAGGTAATTAAAGCTCGCAACAGCTTGACTGACCAGGCAGTGAATTTCATGGTAAACGCCTAACGCGGCAACATATCCGCCTGCTGCTAGCTTCACCGAATCGTTTACGGACTCCCCAGCTTCGATGAGCTCTTGCTCTGTGGCCCCGAAGAATGTTGCTGCAGCTCAAGTTAGTACGGTACCTTTAAGTTGTGTGGTGGTCATAGGCAACCTTACGTTCAATAAGGGTTTCCCAGGCCCGGTTATTTTCTTCGCTTGGTGGACCAGAATAGGCGCTATATTTAAGGTGGTCTGTAGAGTGCTCGCTTGAAATCACATAGCTGATGGAGCCCTTGGCCGGTGCTTGATTCGTTAGGTTGTTTATAAAGGTTAAGGGAGTTTGGAACATACAATTGTAAATACCATCTTTCAGGCATCTTACATTCGCTCTGCGGCTACTTAGGATGCTAAGTGCGGCACAAATTAAGAGAGCGTGTAGAAGGATGATATAAGTGCTAAACCAGAGCCGCTCCGCCAATACATGATTTTTGACAAAATCTAACAAGCCAGCTCTTCGAATCGGAGCTGGCCATCCTGTTTCAATATCATCGGTGTCGTCAATATGGCTCTCGCTTGACAATAGGTATTCTTTCTGCTCCTCCATTGGTATTGGGGAGCGGTAGTAAACGAGAAATCAAGTGATGAGAGCGATAGAGTCAAGCAAGTTTTGCTGCTAAGTCAAGGAGGTGTTCCAAAGACGTATCTAGTAGGAGAGAAATATGCTAATGATAGGAAAAGTGATTTAGGTCGTCTAGATGCACATGGAGCTTGATCCATTGGGCTGTAAGGAGCAACATGCGATAAGCTGGCACACATGGTCCAGGGTATATACGATCTGAACATCGGGCAAGTGCCTACTCTAGGGATTTGTGGGGGTTGGCATGTGAGCCGTTATTTATTGGCGTTGAACATCCCGGTTCAGCTCAACGATCATGTGGCTGAGTCGTCGGACTCCGAATGAGACTGTGGTTATTGTGATCTGTTTGGTTCGCCTTGTACTGTCAGCAAGTTAAAAGTTGCCACTCCTATCTTGAAACACGTGGAAACAAATAAAAATCATTTGATCAAATTTAGACCAGCCAATCAAATAAGTGTATCGGTGTTTAACTCAGTCTTGGATTTAATCAAGGCAGTTTTATATTCAGCTCGGCTGGAGAATTGTTTTCAGATTCCACCTGACCACGGAGATGATCGTTTATGCCTATGAGCACCCATAAACTATTTTGGGTAAGGATTGAAACAATGGGTGGCGGTGTTACGATTTTTGACAATCAGTGCAATTAAAGTATAAGACGTGTTTATGTGCCGAGATTCCTCGTCAACTTCAAGTCTAGCTACATCAGTCCACCTGTATCCCGCTCTACGCCCGCCTGCGTCCACCTGCGTCCACCCCTACCCACCACAGCTTTTTACACAGCAACAAAAACCAAGTAAGCCCAAACTCCTCGAAGAGTTCCTAGAATTACTGACTTGCTTAGACCACAATGCGTTTCTCATTATTCCTCCTCTGCAGCACGATTGCTCTCATGCAGGGCTTCGCAATAGCTAGTCCTGTTCCAAGTGAATCTCACACTACTAGATGAGCTTAGAGAAGTTCTAACTTTCCCTAGGCGAAGCACATAAGGAAACCAGGACCCTCGATAAAAGAGAAGAAGTTAAAACAGATTCTTGCGAGCTTGATGGTCAGTAACGAACTCTCTTCCATCAATCCAATCTTGAATAGCGCGAGTAGGGAAAGCTGTTTCCTGCATAAAGCAATGCTAATTCTACGTACGTACAGCACCTGTTCCTGAGGGAACCGTGAATGCGAGAGATGCAGTCCGTAGATGTGTCTTCTAAGTCATGTTTTTTTTGGAGCTGTTACAATGATGGTTACTTGTGGAGTATACAATTTTGTGGTTTCGCTTTTTCATGGAGCGAGCATTCTTAGTCCTGGCCCCTGAGTTTGAGATAACTTTGACTTGTCAGCATATATCCTTCAAATCAAACAGCTTTTTTTTATAGGTCGTGCATAGATTAAGCTAGTGATTGGTCTAAAGTCATCAGTATGTTTCGCGTTTCCCGAGATACGCCTGGCAAGTGATATTGCGGAAGTAAGTCCTCGGCTGTGTTCTACAACAAAAGAACGCCAGACGATGATAAGGCGGAATGACAAAGCGGAAAGCTCGGTCCTTGTCTCCACATTACGCCGCATTGTCAGCCAGAGCTTGGCATGACAAAGTGCCACCGTTGTCGTATCACTTGCCTATTTCGTTCCCGTGTCCTTATTTAGATCGCCACAGGATCGACTGGTAAGTTGGGCACAGACCACTCGGTGTCAGCCTCGCATAAAGCTTCTCTCTGGGTGCCTGGCTCTATGCCGGCACTCTAAATGGCTGTAAGAACTCAATGGTGCACGGACACGGCACATCATAACTGTCGCATAGCCACCCTGGAAAATTGGAGTGAAAGTTCAGCGAAGGATTGAGCGGAGGATTATGTTAGAACAGTATTTTAGAAAGAGCAAGCGAATCCTGGCCGGGAGATGATTGGGATGCAGTAGTGCTAATGATATTCACTATGGAAATGCGAGTTTTAGGCTGAATCCTGCGCAATTGAGAGACGCAGACAGACGGCAAATTGGTGGATTCACGGCGAGGCCAAGGCAACGCAGATTCATTTGAAAATACTCCATTGTTCTCTAATGAACTGCTCAGATACTATGAACGCGGAAATCTGTAAGAGTCTCCCGCAAGGGCCTATAGAGATTTATTTTCTGGAACCAAACCAACCAATGTGCCATTTTTGCTCTGAGCTGTGAGACGCATCTCTTCTTTCCACTGGAGCTCCGGATCTCGATTTTCCAGACTTTCGAACTCTCTCAGGAGCATGACGGTGACATATCCACTTTCTGTATACACCAAGCGCAAGCCTGGGCATATACGTGGGCCGCCGCCGAAGGGGGTGTATTCCCAGGTTGGCCGTATATCTTGCCAGCGCTCCGGTCGGAATTCCTCCGCACCCCCTCCCCAAAGCTCTTTACTGAGCTGCATGCAACGATAGTTGACCTCGACGATATTACCCTTTTGGATGTATAAAGGAGATTGACCAGCTTTGCCGCCGCCTAATGGGAGAACTGTCGATTCGAGGCACTGCCGCTGATTCATTGTTGCGATGGGAGTTATTCGATGGGCTAAAGAGAAACAATCAGTAAACGTAATCTTCAGGAGAATTACGGAGACTCACTCTCTCTAATGACGAAGTTGAGATACTTGTATGAATTCAGAAGATCATATGTGAGTGGCTGGTCCTTTGTAGGAAGTATTTCAGCGCGGAGTTTCGAATAAATGTCAGGATTTCGGGCGAGATGAAAGAAGACATTGCTGAGTGCAATAGCAGCCCCATCATGTGCTGGACTAAAAACACTCAAGATGTGCGATCTCAGTGTGAGCCTATCTTGTGTGTCTTTGGCCATTTCATCGACCAAACGGAGATAATTGCTATCTTTGCCCGCCACCTCACCTTTCTCAACTCGAGCAATTGCTTTCTCCACATGCCTGTCAGCAAAATCCGTAACAGTTTTGCAGGCCTTCCACCACTCTTTGTCACGGTGGAGAAATTTGAACCTGCCAAGCATTGCTCGGATCCCAGTGCCTCGTTGAGCATAAGCAAATGCATCCATGAAGTCCTTCGACGATTCAGGAGACGACAAGGCGTTCATTGACTCGCCGAAGATGAATTCGCTAGTTGTATCAAGGATCTGAACCGAATTCCTGTTAACTCTTCCCCAAGACCACTACTTAAGAGTTAGTACTTACCAACCGTTTGAAAAGAGGCAAGAGGTCGATTGTTGATCCGTCTCGAGGTAACAAATCTAGGAAATGCCTGACATGACGTCCGAGCTGTTCAAAGTTGGCGATGTGGACAATGTCAAATGAGGACCTAATTAAAGCTCTGCCATGTTGCCAGTGCGGTCCATCCACGACAATAATCCCATTACCGAAGAGATTTTTCGACACCTCATACCTAAGAGGCTGCAGGCCGAACTTGTTGAAAGATGTGGAGTGAAATGACTTTGAGACCTCTGGGTCGATTGTCTTGATGAAGGTGGTTCCAAATAGATTTGCTTTGAACGTCTTGCCGTACGTCTCGTAGTGGCGCTTGTTCGTATCGAGAAAGTCACCGGATTTGAACCCATTCATGTACTGCATGAAAAGGTCAAGCCCAAATATCGGGTCCTTGTGGGGGTACCTGGGAGGTTCTCCGCAGCCATTGCGCTTCAGTGCGAGACGATAGTCAAACCATAGCCAGACCTTATGAAGAAGCCAGAGCGCTAGAACTGCACAAGTTGCAATCAGTACTGGTGATGTTACGAAAATTGCCATGGCGTCGTCGGGACTTAGTGAAGTGCAAGCGGCAAGCAGTGCAAGTGGCAAGCAGTGCAAGTGACGAAGCTAGCATGACAGATTAACGTAGGTAAGCATAGAGGGGGATAAGGTGTCAATCTATTGCTTCGAAGCGCTTCGTGCAACGTCGCACAGCAATCTCTAGCAGCTCAACACACATGTCTTGTTCAAGGAAATAGGGTGTGGCTGTGAATGCAGGGTCATGACATAGCGCAGCTAAGGCGGACGCCATTGGCGATCAACGTAGCAAGCATGGTAAGCGTGGCAAGATCCCAGCACGATTTCGAGAAACGTCCGTGGAACACACCACCGCGCTGAGATGCATTTTCGAGAAATCATATGCCAACCATCCACCCTGGTTGGCTCAACCTTCAACGGGTCCGGTATTTTGTCAGCTGGATGCGACAGCCTTCATCCACATCCGCATTTAGTTATCCATACACCTTCCACCCATGGCTTCGGGGCTCTTTCCTAAGGATGGTTGATTGGAGCCTGAAAACGCTCTGTTTCATCGGATACAGTCAGAATTCCACAGCTTCATTTAACAACGCAATGCAACACCCAATGACAGCTTCCAAAAGGCTTAAATTCATTTCCGCCCCCACAATCAGCACAGGCATCATGCTAAGCCTGAGGATCATACTTCGGTGTCCGAGCACTCCCCGCCAAAGCTGCGTTCCCCGCATGGCTTCAGCTGCTGGCCTTTGCAGCTGGCAGGGGTGCCAACAGCTGGGATAAGCTTCTGTGAAGGTCTGGGTGTCGGTGCATCAGTCGTACGCTCGCCAAATATTCCTGCACTCTTTCTAATATCTCCCGTGGCCTCTGCTTAGCAGCCAGCATCTGTCTACTCTGACCTCTTCCTTACATAACACAATATTACCGCATACTAGCAACGTTCCTCGAGCTACACAAGAAATGATCCACCACTTCAATTGAACAGTCCTTACAAACATGTTGATGTCTACGCAGTCGCCGACGGCGGTCATTGCTACCGCCGTTGTTCTATCCCTTCTAGACATAATAGTCGTTGGTCTGCGCTTTTACGCAAGGAGGAGGCAGCGACAGCGTGTTCAAGCGGACGATTGGCTCACAATTCCAGCATTGGTGCGTTTAGTACGGATTTGGTTCTACCTAAGTTTATAACTGATGGCAATTGCAGGCACTTGTTCTCGGCCTCGCAGCAGTGCTTATCACTGGTGAGTTGCTCCAATACCGTAGAGAGTACATCATGCTGAACTTCCTGTCAGGCGTCGCGCAACATGCACTCGCATATCCCACTCCTGTTGTCCAGGCGAGGTCTTCGCTCTCAGAAACGAATGATAAAATTATTATCTCAGCCAGGGTAATTAAGCATCATATGTCCCTCGTGGCGACTGCAAGCTCATGTCCTATACCTTAGCTACAATATGTCTTCATCGTTATGTCAGTTCCCACATTAGGCTTTATCAAACTAAGCTTCTTATGTTTCTACCGGCGCATATTCATCGTCGACAAGTCCGACATTAAGGATGTCTTTAACGTTGCAGTCACTACCATGATATGCGTCATATCATTGTGGACCGGCGGGTTTTTCTTCGCGTTCACATTCGCATGCAAAGGCCATTTCACGGCTTGGTGGACATCTGCCATTAGCCTTATTGAAAATTGTGTGAACACACTTAATCTGCTGTATTCCATGGCTATCTCGGACTTCATTTGCGATGTCCTCATCGTATTGCTTCCGATCCCAAGGGTATGAAAACAATGTCGCGGTGCGAGACACTTCAAAATATCTCCACTAATACACCTTTAGATCTGGAAACTCCACTTGCCTACGAGCCGAAAGCTGGCCGTTTGTGCCGTCTTCCTCTTAGGTTTAGTGTAAGTCAGTCTTATTTAAATCACAGAATATCCACATCATGGCTTCTTGGACAGTAGAATCTGTTGACGTTCTGACTTGCCTAGCGCTGTCCTTGCTTCAACGATAAGAATGGTTTGGTGCATCTGGGCGCACAATGGTACAGTTCTCCTGCGAGGCTTAGGTTGAGATCGTGCTAACATATACAGTCGGCTTTGATACTTCGCTTGACGAAGACCGTAAGTAGCGCTGATTCTTTTAAGTAGCGATGCACTTAATCGCTGACAGTTTTATAGTTTTAATTACCGCACTCCTATTTTGGTGCATGGTAGAAGTGGCACTTGGTCTACTTGCCGCATGCCTGCCGACTCTAAAATCTCTAGTTCAGATACAATCCGTAGACTCCATGATACACAGTGTTCGCAGCAAACTCTCTCTACGCTCTTCACGGTCGTCACAGTCGGGCGACTCATCGAATCACGATATCCTCCCAGAGTGGGTTGAGCCTAAACACGATCATAACTCTCGTGATTCGGGTATACATGTAATTTCTCCTGCTACTTATGCTGTAGACTCTATAAGCCAGGGGGGGCGCATGCATGGGCTGCCCCGAGGGAAAATCCTAGTGGAAAAGAAGTTTGGCTCGGGTTCTAGTGAACACACGGAGGCCTAGGGGAAGCTAGCTTGCATCCGTAAAGTTTCTTCATATTACTATGTTCTATTGGTGTGTTTTAGGGAAAAACGCGGACATGATATTTGGTCCTGAAACAACAGTCCACAATTCAATTTACCTTCGAATTTATAGCGCTTTAACTTTCTGAGGGTGGCGCGACAATCCAGTGGTCGCTAGGAGAAGTATGTAGTTATCGAATTCACTCGTCGAGCTAGTAATTCTGAAAGTTATTTGAGTTAGTCTTGTCCTTTGGTGGTTAGCTTTCGGGAATACAAGATGTACAATTTTAGGGTGATATCTCTTAGCCCATCTTTGAAGTTAGCTTTCTCCATCGATGCAAGAGTTAACGCAGGCTTGAGAAGTGAGTCGGCTTGGTGACGGTATCACGTAACTCAGTGTGACAAAACTGATAGAATATCGGCCTGTTCTAGGGGGTTTAGCGCCGATAATTCATGAGAAAGGTGGCTCTTGAGGGAAGGAAGGCGTTAAGGGAAGACTAGAGGTGGAAGCTGAAGTAAAGTGAGATGGGTTTGATGAAGTGGACCTGAAGTGAAGTGAAGACTTAATCAGGTGTCAAAGGTCGATAGAACTATCACACCAAGCAGCATCCATAGCTATCCTACAATATATGCACTGTCCCCTTCACCCCAAGTTCCAAATGAATATTTCTACAGATACAAAAGGAGAAAGGACCCTTAACCACAGACCATACGCCGTGCTTTTTGTCGAAGAAAAGCCCATGCCCAGATCGCTGCCATAGGCTCCGCTCCAGTGCCCAACTTCTTGCCTGTCCGCACCGGCCACCCTAAATGGTCATCAATCGCGGACAGCAATAAGAAGATGATGCAAGAAAACAGTCAGAGATAAGAAGGGACAAAATAGTAAGTTTTTTAAAAAAGGATGAACAGTCGAAAGTCGGAATGTAAATAATGTAAACCGAATCCGACTCAAAAAGTTCGCCATCAGATCCATTCCATGCAATGAGTTCCCAGAATACCCTTACCCTCCCGCGCACGTAAATGCATCGAAGAATGTGAAGCAGACATTACTAGGTAATTACTTGACGCGTTGCATTAACACGTAAGATTTCATGAGTGAGTTATGTTTTCGTCCAACGAGTGCGACCGCTGGATGTAGAGTTAGTCTTTGTTTTCATTGACAAAAAAAAGCTTCACTTTTGAGTGAGCGATTTCTATGCGAGAGGTCGAGGACTCTGTTGGACATGAGAGAAGAGTGCGCTGAATAACCTCTCGACCTATGAAGATTGCATGCGTTAGTCGAAAGTGCCGCAAATTAAACGAATAGTGTAGCATACCTCAGGCGCAGCTTTAACAAAGGGCAAGTCCCAGAATTGATAGGTACGGTTCTTCAGAATCTCTAGAAGAGTGATAATAAGACCCCAGGGGTGAGGGCGGTGGACAAGAAGCCGCTCTAGTAGCACCCTCGTAATAGTTTGCTGCACGTCTAGAACCTGCTGATCTGCGGTAGGAGATCCGAACAAATGAAGAATTGCATAACTAAAGTAATGCGTGTGGCTGTTAGGCCAGCGTAGTTGATTGGCTATCGCGCTGATGAAGTGGAAGCGCGCCTCGGGCCGAAGCTCCTTTGCTAGCTTCTCAAGGAGCTTGGCAGGCGGAGACGTGGCATTGAAAGTAGGCCCCTTGGAACCTTGAATGGCGAGAGCAGCTGAACCGATGTACAGGACGATCGCGTTGAGAAGAACAGAGTCAGCATTCATCGGTACCAACTCAAAGCCAGAAATTCTCTGTTCGGGGAAGTACGTCGCTTCACAAATTTTCTCAATGTCCTCTGCACTCTGCTCTGTTGATTTTAGAAGATTATCGATAATGTCTTTGATGCCAGCCTGACGGATCAGTCCTTCGAAGTCACCTCGAATAGTGGGAGCTTGCCTGATTTCCTCAAGACGGTCAACCTTGAGGCCAGCAGTGAACGGATCAGGCATCTCTAGGATGGTGGAAGGGTACGCGCTGACAATGAGGTTCCGGAGCTGTGTACAATGCATCGGAATACTGTTGCAGAGGCGGAAATGGTTCTCGGCAAGGAACTCTGGATAGTCGTGATGAATGACCAGTAGCACTCTTAGTACACCACGATAGAAGTTGAGCGCAACAAGAGAACCATCAACTGGTTTCACAAGTTCGCCAGTGTATTTTAGAAGGGCTTCCATGAGTTGTGTGTAGAGGTCCCAGCGCTTGTCTTTGACGACTAGATCTCCACGATTATCATCTAGAAGAGCAGGGATAAAGATTCGATGAGCGATAAGAGCCAACCACGAATATGAGAACCCCGAGAAGTACCTAGGCTGTAGAGCTAGGAAAGCTTTCCCTAAGACAAGGAATATGTCGGTTTTGAATCCTGCCAGAGAATTGTCTTTAGATGCAACATGCAACTCGGAAAGAATGACTGAGAACAGCCGGAAGAAGACCTTTTGGTTAAAGCGCTCCATCCGCTCACGGTAGTGATTGCAGAGTATCAATATCACAATAGAGAGGATAGAATCCAGGTACTTGGCTTTGGTCTCTTTCACCGCACCGTCTTCCTCGCCTTGGTAGACGACAAGTGATACAATCAATCCTCCGAGTGCATCCACGTTCACATATGCGTGGTCCAGGTTTCCATAATCGAGTGACTCTTCATGTTCATAGGAGTTCACTGACGCATCGATACAAACACGAAGAAACTCAGCTACGTCCGCTTGAGTCTTCATAACTTTCATTTGGTGCATTTGATAGATGAAAGCAGCAATCGATTTCTTGGGAGTGTCCGGATACTGGAGATGAACCCATTCATCGAATATGTATTCCAGTTGGTCTTTCTTGCTTGTTGGTGGCGGGCTCTGAAGCGTCTCATCTGCCGGAAGTACTTGCAATTTTGCAACAACCTGTTTTCCAACTTCGAGGTCAGGGTCTTCCGACAACCACTGAGTCAGAGCTTCAATTGAGAGGGCGAAGTCGGCGCGAAGGGCACTTGGATGCTCGTTCAGTAGTATCTCATCCATAAGGTTAGAAAGAAACTCCACTGCAGCAACGCTGCGTCTTTGTATTGCTTTCGCAATTGTGATATTGATACGGTGAAGGTCCATAAGCCCGACAGAGATAAGGCAAACAATCACGACCGCGTTGAAGACTCTGTCATCGTCAATTGTTGCCAACCAAACGATAACTTGTTTGGAAGTCCCGAGGGATAATTGACACAGATTAGCGAGCAGCTGCGTCATGACTTCAATCTCTAAACGCCTTTCTGATTCGGAAAATATGTGGCTGGTCACTTTACCAGCGACGCCCAACGCTAGATGTTCTTTTTGAGGACCGGAGTTCTCAATTGTAGCTATAAGCTGCTCGAAGAGATGATGAGTAGGCGCTGTTGGACGTAGGTTTTCCACATGTTCTTCTGGCGCCTCCCTCGCTGATCGTTGTAGCTCGTTCAGAAGTTCTTCGACCCGGTGGGCGCGATCGGGCATCGAAGGCTCGATGTAGCCATTAAGCTGCTGTGGAGTTGGTGGCACATGAGCCGGAGGAAGGTTTTGGAGGCGCGGCTGTTGTTGTGCGGCTTGTCGGGGAACAGCTGGGGGTTCCGCCGGGGTTGGTATACTAGGCACAGAAGCAAATTGATCTTGCAGAACATCCGGGACTTGTCGCCCGCTATCCTGTGACGCACTGTTGGTATGAGGAATAATTCCTCGTGATTGACGTCCGAATTCTTCGTAGATAGCTAACTGCTCTCTATTAAGACCACCAGCGGTTTGCTTGTAAGGTTCAGGAATGAAAAAAGCCCAGTTACTGATGGACGGGTCCTTGAATGGTTCATTGGGACGAGTAGTGCGGAACAATCGGCGTAACCTCACCCCTTCTTCAATTTGCATGTCGATCTCTGGTAGGGACTGCATTTCCGCAGCCTGCTCAACCATATTACACACAGTGTCAAGGTTGTCATTCACAAACATGAGAACATGGCCTTCCGGAAGGGCCTGTTCGGGCAGATCGCGAGCCATAAGCCGGATGTTGTTCATGATGCTCATACGTAACGGCTCTTTGCAGGTGACGAGAGCCAATGCTCCAGATAAAGCCTTAACGACGGTATGTGCAGCTTCGCGTAGCCGATTCTCGTCAGGCTCCATGGCAAAATCCTTCGCAACTAACTGAGATGTAGATATAGCTGCAATAGTAACTGAGCGCTCCACTACCGGAGCAATGATTTCCTGGATAGCTTGCTGGGCGGCAGAAAGGAAAATCTTGCGCAACGTATTCTGCGCGACGAGATTGCTTCCGGAGGGAGGATAAATTAGCTGAGAGCTAAAGTCGGGCAGGGTCGCTGTGATTGCTGCAGGGGAGAATCGTTCGCTTGGGCCACGGCCTCGATTTAGACTCATGATGGATAGATCACTGAAAGCTTCCATGCCGTCCGGCACGATTGGAAGGAATTCTTCCTCGTGTTGAGGTCTAGCACGAATACTATCAGATGGCTCTATGGCTTTGTAGTCAAGATCTAAGCCTTTGCAAAGGACTTCAATCTCGAATTTCTGGTTGAGTTTGAGGTCCGCGTAGTGATAAAGCTCGAGAAGTACACGAATGATTTCCATCAACCAAGGATTTGGCGGTTTGAAGACCGTAGATTTCGCCGCTTGCACTAGGACTTTGCAGGTGAATGGAATGACGATCAAAAGGCGGTCTGTGTCATAACCTTCAATCAGCAGGTCCTTGAAGGAGATGTTCTTGAACTTGATTGGCTTGTCTCGGGCAATAGTTAAGGACCCGAGCCATCCACCAAGGTTCTTTAAGTGAGTTCGCTCGGTTGATGAACTTGATGTTGATTCGGAGTTGAGCATTCGGATAACGGCAACATAAGTTTCGCGGAGAACCTCTGCCCAAAGGATCTTGTCACCGAATAAATCCAACATATCGAGATAAAGCTGTTGAAAATTAGGCTGCATCTTTGCCCGCTCTTCCACAAGATACCCAGCGAACCACTGGTGGTGTTTATCTTCGAGTGCTTCCGTAAGATCTTTGATTTTATCCTTCAGGTTCCGCTCCGAAACGTTGTTCAAAACAAACAGAACCTTGTCCTGGACATCTTCATCTGGGTCTTCGTATAACTCTGGTCGCAAAGGTGGGTCAACATGGAGGCAAGTGAACTTAGGCACGGTAGACTCGACGGCGAGGAAATCCTCTACGTTGGTGCCATTTGCCATTCCAACGCCATTCTGGGATTCGCCGTTCATTTCGCCCAACTGCCGTCCAACTATTTCCTCAGCTTTCGCCCAAATTTCGGTGCCTTGAAGGCCTGGAACTGTTAGAAGTTGGTCGCAGAAACTAGGCCACTCTTGAAGTCGGTTAGAAAAGTGTAGTAGCGCTTGAAGACCGAACTTGTACATGGAATCCTCAGGTCGATATTCCTGAACTGCTTCAAGTACCATTGCCAAGCCTACTTGGAGAGCAATCCGTGAAAGAAGGCTGTAGTTGATAATTCCACCAAACAGCACTGCAGTCGTCGCCAAAGCTTCCAATGGATATTCACCAAAGCAATTATATTCATCGAAAAGCCCGTGAATCATGCAAGCGAATAGGTCTTGCTCGGATGGGTCCTCGGATGCTTTGTAGTTCTGGAGGACGCCAATGATATCCCTGACGTCGCTTTCACCGCTATACATATTCTTATAATGCTCTTGCATTTTCTTATCAGCATCTTCCGGTAGGCCATTACCATCCTTTCCATTTGCATCAATAATCTCGTCAAACCCTTCACCGTAGTTGATGAGTCGTGGATAAGCTTGGATGCAAGACCTTTGAAGTTGCACAAGTTCCGCATCTGGCAAACCGCATTCTTGTAAAAACCCGAGCAAAGGATGGACTGTTTTGACGGCTAGGGGAACAGTTGTGGGGGGGTGTTCTCGCTGACTCTGTAACTCAAGGTCGGCCTTCGCTAGAAGAAAACGAGTCAAGATTGTCCTGAAAATCCCTCCAACCTGTTGAAATGTTTGCTGTGCCCATGCTTCAATATCAAAAAGGCCTTGGGCGTGCGCCTGTGCCGCAAGGTCAAGGCTCAGGTCGTTGCTGACGGCGATCAGTGTTTCGAGCCAACCGTTAAATTGAGCGTGTTCCATTATGAACAAAAGAGTCATTTGATCGAGATTGTAGGCGTCAATAAGTCGTGAAATGAGCCACTGTTTGTCCTGCTTCCACAGACCATATAGCACAAAGTTGTAGTGAGGAAGCTTCTTGGTTAGGAAAGGGTAGAATAGTTGCTTCAAGGCCTGGTCTTGGAGCCCTCCCCAAGGCTTCGGCACGGCTGCAGCGGAGACAACGAAAATGTCTGTATTGGCATTAATAACTGACTCCGGGATACCTAGATTTTGAGCGGTGTTATAAGACTCTTGGGACCGGAATATCATGCTGAACAGCGCAGTTGTTGCGTCCAATGAAACTAGTGGATGCTTAGCAGCCTGCTCTGCGTAAGTCTTTACTTCATCAGAGGCATCTGCGAACAACTCCGTCGTAAATGCCTTTCGCAAACGTGGTATTTGAGAGGCGTCCAACTCCTCTGGAGTGCACGAAAGAAAAGCAACCATAAAAGAAAGCTGGGTCAACTCATGAGTCCAAGCTCCTCCCCACAGCAACTGGATATCAAAATTCTCGTACGCTTTTGCTAGGGGCAATAGAGCCTGATACAGAGCCAGAAACTGCTGTTTTGTGACACGAAGACCCTCTCGATCGAAAGCATGAATTACGTCCTGCCAGTCGAGACGTTGTCCAGCACGGTGCTCCCGAAGAGCCGACACAAAATTACTCGCATCATAAGCCTGGCCATTCTGTGTGATGACCATGAAAAGGAGAACGCAAGCCACCTGTTGATAGCTAATGTCCCGCGTTTCCGCTAACGCAAGCATTTCTTTGCAAGACTCCAGCGTTGCTGTTGCACGTGGGCCCGCTCGTTGCACCATTTTGACTAACGAATTTTGGGTTGCATCTGTAAGTTCAATGAGATGTAGTGCAGCGCTAATCTCCGCTAGTATTGGCATGCCCAGCTTCTGGTATCTTAGATTAACTGCATATAACAGTGAATGCTTATTATCGTCATTCCAATCGCGAGGAGGGTCCTGAATAAGTCGGTCGATGACAGTGGCTAGAAAATTCGATGGTAGGTCATCCGGCCCGTCCATATGCGGATGGGCGACTGTCATCATGAAATCCTGATAATTATTTGACAGAATGGCATCGGCTACGGAACGTTAGTTTTGATTATCGCTAATAGAAAGCTCGGAAACTCACCCTTAGTTCTAAGATCGGACTTCGAGGCGGATTTGAACGCAAGTGCTAGCGTAGTCTTCGCGACGGGATCCAGTTTGAAGTGAGCCATGAAGGTCGAAAGGTCGAAATCCCGAAACAAGTCTCCTTCCGGTGTGTCGACAGATTCTGCAATCTTGGAGGCTTGTTGAGGATCGTGTCTGATTTTCTGCATTTCACTCACTAACAAGGAGTAGCTTCCTGAGTTCTCGGAATTCCTCCCAGCGCCGGGAAATATCTGGCCAGCATTGCCCTGTAGCAAGCGGCGAAAGTATTTTGAGAACACCTCCATGCCGTTGGAATCGATCAACTGAAGTCACAAGTCAGAAAAGAATGCGGCGGAGGTTAGGAGTTGGAAGCGAGAATTTGACCAACCTTTCGAATCTGATCCGCCTGTGTCTCCCACTTAGCCTTGTCCTTGTCTTCTTTGATAGAACCGAATTGGCTGAGAAGCAAGAAAACTTGAGCGATCACAATTTTGGATAAAGATTGACCGGATGGGGCAGATGTGGGGTTTGTGGTGGTGCTGGGCGATCCAACAGCGCTAGATTGTGAAAGTGAAGGTGATGCGCGAGCTAGCTTTGTGGTTCCTCCGCCGCTGCTCGAAGCACCTCCACCACCCTGCGATACGGTAGGCAAGGCTGCGGCGGAGGAAGCCAGCTGTGAGGTGGTAGGGGGCGCTATGGTTCTGGATCGGGTGGCAGACAGCAGCTGATTCGAAGGAGGCTGCTGTCCCGCGTATGAAGGTGAAAACGGCGAGGAGGTTGAAGATGCGGAAGAGTTGCGACTTGCGACGTGTCGAGCCGATGGAGGAGGGAGCGATGGAAAAGTGGACGTGAGTGGGGAGAAGCCAGCGCGTGATGGGCTGCTGGGCGAGGGGCTATGGCGATGTGAAGAAGTGAATGCGGTGGAAATGGGAGTTAGACGACGTCCGCTCTGGTGCTGACTTGAAGAGCCCCAGGGAAATTGCTGGCTCATCTAGACAACGGTCCCATCGGAGGCGCGTCGGCGGCTGGTAAGGGTGGTTGGTAGGCGTAAGATGGACAGAGTATGCTGAAGGTGGTGGTGGTGGGAGGTGGATGGACTGAGGAGCCCTCGTTGCGCTTGCGGCTCTCTCGACACAAATGCGGTCTTGGTACTTTGGGGGGAGACCGGCGGTTCGGCGCACAGCACACTTCAGAGGAGCATGCACACCCACAGAGAGGAACCCAAAGCATTCAAAGCGGGCGTTTTCTTAAGCCCACACCATCAAAACGGCACGCGTGACAATGCATCTATATCGCGCCTCGATTATGCGAGCAAGCATTGGGGTTTTTCCAATAGCCCACGATAGAATGCAAAGTCCCTTGCTGCTTCGTATCGCACCTCCACTGCCAAAACAGGCATACATGCGGAGTGCCTCGCAGGCAGACATAGCCTTGCCATCGCAGTTAAAGCCAATACAACAGCAACAGAATCTAGTTTACATCATGGGTAGTGATGGAGTCGCAGGTCGGGCATGCCTACAAGTGAGCAGTGAGCAGTGAGCAGTGAGCAGTGAGCTGGCACAGTTCACAGACGCAACCCACGGGCAAGCATGCATCTCGCCGACGGCCTGCATGATGGTAATGCCATGACAATACCACGGGCATTACGATGGAAATAACCAGAGCAACTCAAGTTTGTGACTTTCAAAAATAATCCACCAGTATCTTAGACACGTCTCAACCGAATTAACAATGGTCAGAGGCTCGCGAAGGGTTTGCCGGCGCAAGAAGCCTAACAAGGCAAACAATCCGCGACGGGCTGCTGGCGCTTTCGCAGACAGGCTCGAAACGGCTCGGCAAGCGGCCACCCGGGTTATCCTACGCCAAGGCTCGTTGTCCCGAGAGACGGATTCTGTGTTTACGGACTCGAATCCCTGCCCCTCTCCACCCTGCTCCATTCCACTACCACCAATACCCCATACCATACCCCATACTTACCATTGTTAATATTGCAATATTTGACTGTTAGCTACACTCCACTGAAAAGTCTCATCTAGCCTGACCAAGGGCTACCAACAGTCACTACCTCGTGGCATTCAAACCGAGAAGACGTAAACACACAGGCGCAATGCCTGGGGCTACCGTCTCGGAGCCGCCTTCAGTGTCGCTATCCTGTATTACAATCGCATGTCTCTCTTTCAGATGTAATACTAATCCTGTCCAGTCGCGAACAACTTCTGGGGTAAAGATGATGCCGGTGTTGGCCCGCTGCTGGAGCGGCTGCACAATGCCAAAGTCACTGGCGACGAGCTAAAAGCGTTCTACACTGGTACGGACACATCACTGTTACCAAAACAGTAATAGATAACTTACACATTTATAGCTCGAGGAGCCATTGAAGAAGAGTACTCCAGAAAGCTTCTCAATCTTTCCCGCAAACCCCTCGGCTCCTCTGAATCCGGTACCCTACGAATGTCCCTAGATGTGGTCCGCGCCGAGGTGGAATCTATGGGAAAGGCACATCAGAATATTGCTAGCCAGATGAAGAGCGAACTGGAAGAGCCGCTGGCAGCATTTACTGGCGGAATGAAGGAGCGTAGGAAAATAGTACAGTCCGGCATTGAGAAACTACTCAAAGTCAAGACGCAACAAACAATGGCGGTGAACAAGGTACGTGGGATATATAAAGCAGCTTAGATCGTTGCTAAAACAACACTAGGCTCGAGACAAATACGAACAGGACTGTCTGAAGATCAAGGGATTCCTGGCTCAAGCGCATATGGTTATGGGCCAAGAGGAGCGGAAGAATAAAGCGAAGCTTGAAAAGACTCAGATCCAGTTATCAAACACAAGTAGCGATTATGAGGCGGCTGTGAAAATATTAGAAGAAACCACAGGCCGGTGGAACAGAGACTGGAAGGCTGCTTGCGATGTTAGTATACTTTTCCGAACATCACCGCTGAGCTAACAGGATGCTGCAGAAATTCCAAGACCTTGAAGAGGAGCGTATAGATTACATGAAGAGTAGTCTTTGGACCTTCGCGAATATCGCATCGACTGTCTGCGTAAGCGACGATGCTGTGAGTTCTTACAATTCCCTGTCTCAACCTATTATATCTAACTTAGATGGCCAGGCATGTGAGAAAATTCGACTCTCACTCGAAGACTGTGACGTAGAGAAGGACATTTCCAACTTCATCAAGGAAGCCGGAACTGGTCAAGAAATACCCGATCCTCCAAAATTCATCAATTTTTGCAGGGGAGACCTCAACGATACTGGGTCCGAAGCATCAGATGACGGAAACTACTCTGTCGCTCAATTTCAGCGGACAATGAATCCAGCTTTCCGCACTTCCTCACCTCAACCTTCGGTTTTTGAATCACACCACGACCCAAACAATCCTTTAGTTAAAGAGTTGGGCATCCCTCAGAGTACTCCAGTAGAGGAAGCAATACAGGCGCGGTCTCAACCGCAACAACCTCAACCGCAACAACCTCAACCGCAACACCAGCCCCAGCCCCAGGCACGGTCGCGGCCCCAAGCACAGCAGCATCCACAACCACAATCACAGACGCACCCTCAGCTACAGCCGCAGCCGCAGCAGAAGCATCAGCCTCAACATCAGCACCATTCACAGCACAAGCCGCAACATCAACCCCAGCACCAGCATCAGCACCAGCCTCAGCAGTCGCAGAGGGCTTACCCATCAAGAGGACCTCAACCAGATCCACGTTTGATTCAGGCTCAACAGCAGGCTAGACAACAACAGGCTAAGCAGCAGTACCAGCAAAGCCAATACGGAGACGTGCCAAAAGCGCCGCAAAATGACTACCCAATGGATGGAATGACGCAGTTTTGCAAAATCGGGGCTCCTACTGAACGCACGAACATCCCTAGCCCTGTGCGTCCATCAAGCAGGGACTCTCACAGCGATTACTCATTCTCGAGTATCGAACCACCGAGTGGTTCCAACTCTCCCGGAAAGCCAATGGCTCCGTCTCCAGTTCAAGCTGAACCTCCTGCTCCAGTTCAGCCTCTAGCTCCGGCTCCAGCTCCGGCTCCCGCCCCTGCGCCAGCGCCTGCTCCGGCTCCGGCTCCTGCTCCAGCCCCAGCTCCAGAACCTGTAAATGAGGAAAGACAAATTCAGAAAAAGAGCGGATTTTTCCAAAACCACAGCCCATTTCGGAGGAGAAGCAAGAATGAAAAAGAAGCGCCAGCTGTATCAATTAAAACACCAGGGAATAGGAATACTTGGGCTCCTTCTTCCAGGAGAAACAATGAAAATATCAGCCCAACTCGGCAACAACCGGCATATGGTTCAAGCGCTCGTGGCTCGATCTTAGGAGAGGCACGCTCAACAAGCCCAGAACCCGTTGACCCCCGTGCAAACTTCCAACTAAACATCGGCAACAACGTTTTCGACGTTGCCTCTCCAGATACTAGCAAAAAATCACAAGCAAAGAGCAATGAGCAGGAAGAACTCGATCCTATAGCCCAGGCCCTTGCGGAACTAAAAGGAGTCACTAAACAGTCTTCTGTCCGCGTATCGGCAGACCGTTATCATGGTCTGGCTACACCAGCACCACCTGGGACACCCGGGACATCTTCCACGCCAGTGGGAGGTGTTCCGACACCACTCACCAACAGCGCTCTCAGTGCAGCACAGCGCGGTACCCCTCCCCCCTCTTATGATCAGCCTATTTCCCGTCTAGGCGCGCCTCAGCCCGCTTTCACATCCCGCCAGATGCAGCAGACGACGAAGAAGTACATCGAACAAAAAACGAGCATGTTCAACACCACCTCTCCCTCGCGTAACTCTTACGAATCCCGTACTTCTAATTCTAACACCTCTCACTCTCGCCCACAAACACGCAGCGGTGGTCAAAGTCAGGAGGTAGTCCGCGCAACTTCTCCAGCTCCGCCTCGTGCCACGAGCCCGAGACCAGGCCTCTACTCCACCCCCTCAGCCCAGGCACCACAAGTACATCGCGCGGTCTCACCAAACCCTTACGCCGCTTCCTCCGCCGGCGGCCGTCCGCGCGCACAATCCTCAAGCCCAATCAAGCAGTACGGAGCCGGGAGCCGGGACTCCTGGTCCTCACGCGGAGGCTCCCCAGGCCAAGCTCCCATGCCACGCGCTGCCTCGCCCAACCCGACGCACGCAAACACACGCCAGGCGCAAGCGCCGCCGGC
>KV748548.1:0-42415 GCA_001692915.1 Glonium stellatum | reverse complement strand
GGAACGGGAACGGGAACGGGAACGGGAACGGGGAACCAGGATAGACATGCAGCGCACACGGCAGCGGAAGCGGAAGCGGGATACCGTCACGAGCTTCCGGGAGGGCAGCGAGAAGCGGGGCAGCGCCGCGGGCGTGGACGTCGTGGTGGGGGAGGCGGCATTCACGGGGCTGCGGACGGTGCGGGTGCGGGTGCGGGTGCGGGTGCGGCGGAACGCAGCCACAGCCCGGCCTCGAGACCCTCGCGCCCGACCGCGTGCTCGACTCGACCAGCATCCAGGAGCTGGGACGCCGTCCCCTCGCACCTGACCAGTGCTCGGCGGCGGCTCTATCGAGCCCGAGCCCGGCCAGTTATTCCGACGCCTCAGGGGGGGGCCCCGCGTGACGGTCGTGCAGCGCGCAGCCCCGCGTGCTGCCGCGCGAGGGAGGCGGACGTCGCGGCCTGCGCGCTGGACCTCCTGCGCGAGAGACGGCATCGACGTCCTGCCGTGCACCACCGCCGCCGAGCCCACCGCCCCTATCGTCCGACCATCGAGGCCAAAGGCGAGGCAACCAGCACGCTCAGAGGCTCGCACCTGCTCCCCGCCACCCACCGCGTCGCGAACACCGCCACGCCGAGCCCAGGCGGCGCGGGGCATCGCGGCGCGATTCCCCGCAGCCCATATCGCCGTGCCGTGTCGCCCGACGCCGGAGACGTCGGCGCCGGGGCGTCTGTGCGGCTGCGCGATGTGCGGGGCGGGGGCCTGGCGTTCGCGCATCGTCTCGTACGACGGGCTTTCGCGTCGTTGCGGAGAACCTGCTAAGGCGCGCGGACGGTGCGGGGAGGGAGGGGGGGGCGGACGGTAAGGAGGTACTCGCACACGACGCGGGCGCGCGCGGCGACGGTCCCGTATGGCTGCTACACGGACCCGCAGGTCGTGCATGTCGGGCTGCACGCGGCCGAGGCGGTGGCGGTGGCGGGGACCGGGCGGCGGGTGCTGGTGGCCTCGATGCCGCTGTTGTGGGTGGCGCGGGCGCTGGAGACGGACGAGACGCGCGGGATGCTGAAGGCGGTGGTGGATGGAGACACGGGGCTCATTCTCGGGTTTGAGGCCGTCGGGCCCGAGGCCGGCGAGATGATGGCAGTGGTTCAGATGGCCATGGTGGGTGGGGTTGGGTGGAGGACGTTGAGGGAGATGGTGTTTGCGCATCCAAGTTGGGCGGAGGGGCTGAATAATCTTTGGAGCGGGTTGGAGGAGGTGTGACGGACGGAATGAATAGGGGCCGGGTGAGGTCGCGGGAGAATAGGAGGTCGCGGGAGCGTCTTTGGTGTCGTTGATGTAGTAGCTGAATTCCCTCGGGGCGAGCATGAGGAGCAATTGAAGTGGTTTTCTGTAGGCAAGCCAGGCGTTATAGCAAATTGACTCCTTTTCCGTAACGCTTTTGCTTCATGCGGCTCTGTCCTTTACGATAGCCCTAGCTCTTCTCCTGTCCTCCGCATCCAAGACCCATGCAATACCAGCTTCCTTCCCCACTTCTTCCTTTGCAACTTCTTCCCACTCATCCTCTTCCATATTCATGATGAGCGTCATCTGCGTGCATCTGGAAAACGAATCCCGCAGGCCATACTTCCCACCAGCAACCGCCGCGTTGATAATTCCGGCAATGTCACGCTCTAACCGTACAGCACCGAGCTCGTTGACGCGGCCGTAATAGCTCCGGATGCGCTTCTCAAGTGCGTTGCTCAGGTAGTTCGCAGATGTTACCAACAGTCTGTCAAAGTTCGCGGGCGTCAGAATGCGCTTTATGGGTCGAGTTAAGGCGCCCCAGCCACGATCAAAACGAGCTTTCACAAGATCAGCGTCGTCGCCCTCGGGGGATTCCTCGTCGTTCTGGACCATGTTAGCATCTTCCGCATTACTGGGCGCGTAGTCAATGTCGCGGAACGCTTCGGCAAGGATTGGTCGGATTCGAGGTTTCAGGACTTGGTGGAACGTCACGGAAATACTATCGTTGAGCAGTTCACTGGTCTTTGAGGAGAAGCTGTGTTCCATGGCCTTGAGAGTGTTTTCCACAAAAGTCGCGTCGTGGCCGAATGGGAATAGATCGCTCAAGGGAGCGTTTGAGTTGGCTGATTCCTCACCAACAACCTTTTTCTGTGTTCCAACCTGAGTTTCCACAATCCGCTTAACGTAATCCGTGGCGATGTCAAGGTTGTTGATGAGCACGAGGAAGGCAATGACTTTGTCCTCTGGCGGCAACCCTCCCTGGATGACTGGCTTGGGATAGCTTTCATCGCGCATCTTCCTTTGTATCATGCCTACAAAGTCAGAGCCAAGCACACGTCCAATAGTAGGGACGACACTTGATACTACCGCTCGCTGTGATGTGGCTAGGGAGCGTTGTAATACTTGATTTACAATATACATGACATCGTCAACGGCAGAAGTGATGAATGGTGGATTTGCGCCAAGCGGTTTGTTTGGGTTCAAATTTAGATCCGAAGGAGATTCGTCAAGCTGGAATGCCTTCTCTACAGAACGTCGAAAGAAGAAAGTGGTCATGACATTGAAGGGCTCGACAAGATTCTTCGAAACTTTTTTATATAAATTGCTGTTCGAGAGAAATTGCGGCATTGTTAAGCTATGCTGCTCGCTTCCAGCTGTAGAATCTGGCTCCTGGGGCTGTAACGGTGAGTAAATGAATGCGTGCTTCTTCAATCAGGACTTACTGCGCATTTAGATGCAAGGAATCGTGAATATAACGCCCATCGCCCGAGCATTAGCGCTGTCTCTCCGAGTAAACCATCGACTTCTTTCATGTCAACACCCTCGTCCTCGCTTGATCTACCGGCAGCGGGATCCTTTTTTGCAGGTGAGCTAGACCGTGGAGTTCCTGCGCTAGGCTTTTGCGCGGGTAAAAAGCTCTGAACGAGAAATGAGAACGCATACGACTTGATGTCGGTTAATTTTCGATCAATATTCCGCTCATCGTGCCAGGTGTCGAGGACAATTCCACCCTGAACATCCGCCTCAATTTGTAGACGTTCTATGACTTTTACCATCATACCAGTTCCATAATGTCGCTCAACTAAAGGCTCATGGCCATCCACAATTTGAGCAATATGCTCAAACAATTTTGTCAAGGTACCCCCATAGAAGAATCCTTCCTTCCTCTGAGCATTAGACCCAGAATTAAGATTCGTGCGCGCCCTTGAAGCTACTCCATGGCAAACGTAACGCCCGTATGCATCCAGCCCTACATCTGACCTTCCTATCAAGGGAAACAATTTGAAGAACCTTGTGACTCTAGCTCCGTCTGCTTCTTTCGCCGCTTTTTCGAACTCCCGCAAAAACAGACCGCAGAGTGATTCGGCCGCGGAATCCAACGTTACCCTTGGAGGATCAGGAACTTCCGCAGTTGGCACAATCTCCTCAGCGAAACTGCCATTGATCACCTCGGCAGGAATTTTAGATGCGCGACTGAGGTAGCCCGCGGCTGTTTCCCAGTCCTGGGGTGCTCCCATCGACCCGTGTACGCCAAGAACACACGCTTTCAACTCCGCAACCTGCTCAACCACTTCCAATGTCGCCCTCACATTCGACTGTTCCCAATCCAGTCTTTTGACAGCTCCGGAGATGCGGTTGGCGGTGGAGGCGGCGTCGGAGAGCATGCCATTGCTGATGGCTCGAGTATTCACAACCTGTGAACCCAAATGGGCACGTAGGAGGTCGAGGCGGCCGAGTTCGCGCGAGAGGTCCTTTTGCGATGCTATAAGGGAGTTGAGTCTGGCCGTTACCGAAGCTTCTTGTTGATTGAGGCCTGCCAGTGTGGCTTGAATGTCAGCCACGGAGCTAGCAGCGAAGATGTCGTGACCATTGTGGCGGTCGCTATTTTCATACAGGTCCATGGAGGGGCGACAAAGTGCAGCTTCACGATTGGCGGATAAGTGATGTCTCTGCAGATCTGAAGTTGTTTGCGCTGAGTGTGTGCTTCAGTGTTGTCAAGCGATGTCAAAACGCTTGGCTGACGCGCCATCGTAGGGGCAGCGCAGGGGCAGCGACAGGATACGAAACAGGACGGCTGGTGTGGTGGCCCAGAGGACTGGAAGCAAGGAACCAAACACCTACACAACAAGTACCTTTCACCCGGGCACTACTACATCTCTGCTCGCTCTACAGATTTCATATCTGCTCCACTTATTTTCTACATTGCGAGAAATTCTGAATCTGAAATTCCATCTCACTGCGAAGCTGCTTTTGTTCCTTTATCTCTACGCTGCTGCGCCTCGTTGCCACAACAAACTCGACTCTCTCCAGGACGATACGAGCTAAGCGCCTCCAGGTGCGCAAGCTAAATCCCTCCTGCAGACAATTGCGCTTTTCGCCGCTGGAGTCCACGAATCCCCTCACTTAGTCTTTAACCTTCCGGACTTCCGCAAGTAGTAATCACATATTCTTCTACGGTGCCGTTCAGTTGCCATTTCTCGAAACCCATCCACAATTTCACGACCCGTCTCGCCTGCGTTACCAAGGACGCCACCTACCACCCACCACTTTTCAGCTGAGACTTAGGGATATCCTACTTCCCATGCGTCCCCCGCGGTTAAAGTTCTTGTAGCTCTTCACCTCCTACCTTTCCGTCGCTCGCTCTCTAGTTACATGGTGTTGTTAGGAGGGTTGCTAGCATCTACCTGATTAAACATCGATACTTCCGTCGTTAGGCCCAACACCACAACCCCCACAGCACTGTGGATTACCGACATCGCATCTCCTTCACAATGGATACCACGAGTGACCTCCTAGTTGCGGCACACAATCTCTACGCTCGATCCGGAGCCCCAGCCGCAAGTGCCGGAAGGCCTCCTATCTATAAAGTCGTGGGCTTAATATTAGCCGTATCATCAGGGTTATTCATTGGAGTTTCATTCGTTCTCAAGAAGCTAGGGTTGCTGAAGGCAAACATAAAATATAATGAGGAGGCCGGAGAAGGCTATGGCTACCTCAAGAATGCCTGGTGGTGGTCCGGCATGACTTTAATGATAATAGGGGAGATATGCAATTTTGTGGCATATGCCTTTGTGGATGCCATTCTGGTTACACCGTTAGGAGCCTTGTCGGTCGTAGTCACTACCATTTTGTCCGCCATATTTTTGAAAGAGCGTTTGAGCTTTGTGGGGAAAGTTGGATGCTTCAACTGTATTATTGGATCCGTTGTTATCGTCATTAACGCCCCAAGCCAGTCCGCAGTCTCCGATATTCAGGATATGAAGCACCTAGTCATTACTCCTGGATTTCTTAGCTACGCCGGAGTGGTTATTGTTGGATGTGCTTTCATTGCATTATGGGCCGGGCCAAGATACGGGAAAAAGACCATGATGGTTTATCTCAGCATCTGCAGTCTTATTGGAGGCCTGAGTGTCGTGGCCACGCAAGGTCTGGGAGCTGCCATCGTTGCACAAATTGCCGGGAAACCACAGTTCAACCAGTGGTTTCTCTACGTTCTACTCGTATTTGTGATCACTACCCTGGTCACTGAGATTATATACCTTAACGTAAGTAAGATATCTCTCTTTGTGAAAAGACAATAGCTTACTAACCCATTTATTTAAACAGAAAGCGCTCAATCTTTTTAACGCTGCTCTCGTTACACCTACGTACTACGTCTTTTTCACCAGCTCAACTATTGTTACTTCAGCAATTCTCTTTCAAGGCTTCAAAGGAACTGCCGCCACGATTTCAACCGTCATTATGGGATTTCTGCAGATCTGTGCTGGAGTCATATTACTTCAACTCTCTAAATCTGCCAAGGATGTTCCAGATGCTGCCGTATTCAGTGGAGATCTCGATCAAGTCCGTACCGTGGCCGAACAGGAAGAGCCAGAGTACGAACCGAGAGCGGACACCATTCGTGGTGGTGGTGCAATCCTTCGCTCGCTCTCAATGGCACGCCAAGAGAAGCAGGCCTTGGAGGCCAAGAGACTTCAAGAAGAGAGAATGGAGCCAATTGGCGAAAATGAAACAGTCGAATGGGATGGTCTGCGCAGACGAAAAACCATCATCGAACCAGGACGCAACAGTACCTTACAACGGCGAAAGACGCTCCATCCACCACTCGGCATGTCCCAATTTCCCAGCGAGAATGACCCAACTAGCGATGATGACGATATTCATCCTGGATTCTTCAATCGGTTGCGCTCCAGACGATCACAGGCATCCCATGCTCCGATATCTCCAGTTCCACTGAGTGGCCTAAACTTAGAGAGTCCACCTCGATCAGCGGATATTGTGGATCCAAGCTCTCATGTGTATGGGTTGCCTCCTGGGCTGCGAAGAGACACAGATGAAGATACGAGCTATAAGCCGCATGAGCCTGCCATTCACTGGGCACCGGGAGTCGATGAAGAGAGAACAAAGCCACGAGACATGCTTGCCCCTCCCAAACCACCCCCTCATACCGCAAAACGGCAATTTTCTTTCCAGAATGTCTTCCATCGAAATAGAGGGGATAGTACGGGAGAAGGTAATGGTTCGGGCCGGCCACAATCTCGGGGCGCCCTAAGCTTTTCATCAAGGAAGTCGAGTAAGGAGCATTCGCACCAAGTGGGTAGGACAACAGAAGAAGAACGGCTCGGCTTAGTCAAGGGTGACTCTCAGAACAGGCTAGCTGTGCCCGATTTCAACACCATGCCGCCAGAGTACTCAGACACGGAAGAGGAATGGCAAATGCCAAGTCGGCGCGCCAGTCCCGGTATTCTTTCTCCTGGAGGGCTAGCCACCGTACCGTCTGAGACTAGTCTGCCCCAGTTCGCGTTCGAGCCTAGAAGGCCGGGGCAGAAGCGGGATGACGACACTGATGATGACGACCGTTACGACGACATGCATGGTAAAGATATCGAGAAAGGCGGGAGCAGAAGTCCTGGAGCATTCATGTAATTGTGTTTTGGAAGATTTTGGTTGCATTTTTCTGGCTGTGTGTGCGAGTATCATTGGGCTTCTACTTTGCCGGTTGGCAGCGGAGAGCTGTGCCAAGCTGGGCTGTGTTTTGATAAAGATACCAGGCATTTTCTAAGCAGCGAAGTATTGGGTTTGTACATGTATGACTCCAGCAACCGTAGATATTATTAGACAACATTAGTTGTTATCCAAACTTAGATTGCAGCGTTGAGGCGGTGTCCCTTAGTATGACCAAGCAAGACGACGATACAGTCTTGGCAATTGAACGGCCCCAGGATTTCGGAGGCTGAAACGACATGCGCAAAGCTTTGATCCTCAGATTACCCTACCCACTCCACGAACCTTATATGAGACCACACGCGTTTCTTAGCACCGAGTCACAGGAGTCTGCTTGGCCTGAAGAAGCAAAAAGCACCGGAGGCCATGACTGAAGCCGACGAGTACCCCCGTCCGGCCTGCACCACAATCACCATCAGCACATTCCTTCCATCCTTCTCACTACCGCTAAAGCGGTCCTAACGTGCGCACTCGGGAATGAGCCGCAGTATCTGAAGGTTAAGGTGGGAAGAAACGCACTTTTACGACACGGATACCCCATCCCATTAGACAGACGCTTCCCGCTGCGCACTTGATCCTGGCAAGTTGAAGTTTCCTCTACCGGTCTCTCGATTCCCCGTTGCACGCTACCTTTCCTGATATACTCATCCGAGCTTGCCTGCAGCGAAAGCTCCAGTCACTATAATCGCGTGGGATCTAGTTGCTTCTTTTTAGGGTATACAATCTTACAGCATGCATTCCTTCGAACTGAAGAAGGGCTGTGAGGCTGCCAACATGATAACACGAGAGTCCAGTTAGCATAACTTAAATTTCTCATATCAAAGGACCACTTATAGTAACGCCTTTAGCTTATTTCAGCTTCGTTACTTCCTAGTAGGAATACAGGGCTGAGCCGAACGACCCTGCAGACCTTGGGGGAGGCACAGTAACCGCATGCACCTGTTATGTTTGATAGCGACCAGAACCATAGACCCCTAGATAACTTCACCGGGTTTTACCGAAACACTACGGCTGTTACCAGTAACATCTCTAGTGTGATTGGGGCCGTTTTCCTTTTGCAACGCCTGTTGCCGTAGTTCACGTCGTTTGAAGCTTCAATCCCCTTGTTTACCTACCTCTTCAAGTTAATACGATATGCTTGAGACGGATAACACCCTACGGCAATCCTCCAAGGCTAACAGCTCCCTTCAGCCTCGACTGCACGGAACGAACTAGCTTGGGGCGATGGGACTTGCAGGAGTAATCCCCGAGCATTATGTGCTGTGCCGCACGCCACGATTCGTGACATGAGCTTAAGTTGCCATTAATCTTATGCCACAAAACATGTACTGTAATCCTTTCTATAAAATAGCAACCATTCAACCTCCTAGTAGTACATTTTTGGAACCGGATATTTCTTCCTTAGTTCGAGATTGCTTTCGAGATCAATGTATACCCTGAACATCTAAACTAAAGGCCATTGAAAACCCCGTTATTCCTAATATCCTCGACCCGTTAACCCCATACCTTTGTACTTTGCTGTAGGGTTAGCGACTGTTATTTCTTAATTTTTCGCTATGCTATTATCCATGGCAGCCCTGGGTTGGCACGTCATCTTGCTTCTTCTCTTTTTCGGACACTGGGACAATCTTGTCTCTTGTATATCACTACCAGCGCAAGGCGAACCATATGTGCCGCATCGTCAACTCAGAGCTGCATCAAGACAGTCCAATCTCCTTCGTAGAGACCAGGAAATTCAAAGGACCTTTACTGCCAACTTAGTATACGCCGAGTGTAAGGACATCCCAACCCTATTCTGTAGCATTTTAATGATTGAATAGTTGAAAACGTGTATGGAGGCAAACAGGTGTTTGCGTCACGTGTCCAGGTTGAATCGGATGTTCCAATTCTCGTATTAGAGGATATCGAAAACCATATAAATGGTGTCGAGTGCACCGATTCAACTATCAAGCTTAGTTTCGAGACGAAGTCTAAAGCGGAGGCTATTCGACACGCATGTCATCATGAGAACGGTTCATACGCCATAACCTCACACTTCACATGCAATAGTGAAGAGAGTCGTTCGGTCTTCAAGTAAGCCTTTTCTAAGCTCTGCTTCCTGAGCCGCTACGCTAGTAGGATTTCAATAACTCATATTAAATAGAATCGATGGAATCACTATCTCGGACGACGGGTCTTCGTTAGTAATGCAGGCTTCACGAACACCATGGAAGCAGGCCTTTCGTAATTTTGATATCGACTTTGGGTACACCAGCGAACCACACTCATTCCGCCGTCATAGAAACATTCTCCGCAGGCAGTATTCGGCCAGTACTACTATGGCCGTTACTACTACAGCCGTTATTACGACTCAAAGTTTTTCAGTGAATTCGCTCACGGCTACCCCAACTACAACAACGTACCCTCCAGTATCAGTGCCCACTATTACCATCCCTACCTCATCAGCCACGGCAACTTCACTCACCATAGACCTTGCGACACAAATACTCAATTCCACCTTCCAGCTTCCAATCGAGCAGATCCAGAAAGTGCCCATTCAAATTGGCTGCAAGAATTGCACCACGACAGGCCAACTCGTCTTAACCCAGGGAACCTTTAAGATTGACATAAATCCATTCGATGGAACTCCGTTCGATTTCATATCTGGTGGAAACGTGCAACTGCAAGCAAACGGAGTTTCGGCTCATATAGAGTTAAATTCAATACCTTCAGGAAGTGCATCATACTCGCACGATTTGTTTAGCATTCCTATCGTTGGGTTTGTGGTATGGATTACACATTCATATAGTGTAGGGAGCCTCACTAATCTTGAATTAATTAGATTCCCGGATTTGGGCGGGCAGGAATAACTTTTACACCTTCAATTTTTGCCCAGTTTCAAATCAGTGGAGGCGTTGAGTTCACCTATGGCTTCGATGTCCAAGTTAGTCCAATACCTCTTCTGCCTTCTCCACTATTTATCGCTTATTATGTTAATCAGGTCCCTACCGGCTCTTTTGTGAACGTTGACTTCGGCGATCTTTCAAACTCCTCCGTGAAAGGCTTGTATGTTTCCCCAAAATTAACCGCCTAAATAATTATTAATCTATCAATAGTGATGTTGCAACCATTTCTGCGCTACCGTTCCAAGCCAACTTAACAGAAGTCACGCTTACTGTTCAAACTGCATTCCGCCCCGCCATTCCTATTGGTTTCAGCTTCCTCGATGACGATCTTACGGCCCAGGTCGCTGTATTCCTAGACTTACCATCCCTCACCGCAACCATATCCCCCCAATCTCACACGGACGCATCCTGTGTACCCCTAAATTCAACCAACTCAACACTTACAGCAACAAATAACAGTATCTCCTCTGCGACGCTCAGCCAACTCTTAACCCAGATGGGCGATCTTATTCTCATCGAACCCGTCGTAGGCATTGACGTCGCCTTTGGTGGGAATTTCAAGGCGGCTGTCGGCAAGATTCCAAACATTGCATTTGCAACTTCTACAACACTGCTGGCTACAACTTTTGCGCTACCCACGGCCTGTCTGGCTTGGAATTTGGGTTTCACTCCAGCCACAGCAGTGCTGGCTCAGCTAACAAGTAGCGTGCTTGCATCTTCAGCCTCTGCGGCTAGTGCCAGTTCGGCAGCGGCAGCTAACTCGAGCTCAACGGTGAAGGCGAATGGAACTCTCACACAATTATCAGGGGCAGGTAGCCTATCTATACCAGGATGGAATTGGAACAGAGGCGCGTGGGAGATTACGGTACTATGGCTCGTTGGAGTAGCAGTTTGGTTTGTTGTGCTGTAGGATAACAGAGCAGGTCATTGTCATGGGCGGCGTTAAGGCGGAAAAGCGTATATTGTAATGGCGTTTCGTGCTAGGATGGTTACCAAACTAGGCTTGAGACCATATATACCCAAAGCTCTCAATAGACTCTTGTCTTCCTTTACTTTCGTACACTGCATTGCGCAGTTCTGCACAGGAATTAAGAGTCATTTTCGCCTGAATAAGCCAATCCAGCATTACGGTCAATTCTTATAGTACCCTAAAAACCACCCCAGGCGTGTAGAGAAAACCTTGCATACTACTAGGCACTATCCCGTGTTCTTGCTTTTCTGGAATGTTGGTTCCTAGGGTAGGCTAGGTTTATATAAGTTTTTGACTGGTGCTGACATTATCAGCGCGCTATGATGTTTATAACAGAACTTAACATATTACATTTACCACCGTGAGAAACAGTGATGATAATCACCATTACTTAGTAGTAGAGTAGCAGCACTATATTACCTATCGCGGTAGCGTTGTATTACCAGGAAAAAATCATATACAGTATTAGCTACTAGATTTTTCTAGGCAAAAGAACGCACGGTACAGACATGTGTTTTTTTGCCACAGGTAAAAAAACTCTGTTTATAATACTGTTGCTGGGAGAGGGGACAAGAACGAGCTTGCCTAAGAAAGGTATATCTTAGTGCTCCCCTCTTACATCACACGCACTAAGACATGACTTAGATTATTATAACAATGTCGTGAGAGCCTTGAGAATCTGATAAAGAACACCAAGGCAATTTATAGAAAATTTTATTGGAAGTGTTTTATAGACAGGGCTAAGGACATTTATAGTCGCAAATATTCGCCTTGAATATTCATTCAACGCTTGTCATGATTTTTTGAGGGCCTTCGGAACCCAATCTGGTGCGAATATAGCTTACTAGCAATCAAGTGAATTACGCCTCAGCCCTTAGTGCCATTAATTCCGGACTCACTGCCTCCCTGCTCTTGAGCGACAACACTGCTGCTTTCTGCGCTAAATCTATCACATCTTCAATCCTCTGGCCTCGAGATATGCTTGCCACGAGCGCCCCCAGGAATGTATCTCCGACACCATTCACGCTGACCACTTCCCCTGGACCCAGAGCCTTTTTAGGTTTGAAAAGTCGGACGTAAACACCGCCAACTTCAGGATCACCATTCGTGCAGCGGCTTAGCACATATGGAGATGATTCTGGACTACTTAAGCGTGGGTCATTAGCCTTGAGTAACATAGTCAGGAGCACCCCCATTGGGCCTAGCTTTGTGAGGATTGTAGGTATGAAAGGAAGAAGTTGAATGCTCTGCTGAGGAAGGCCTTGGTTAACTAGATCAGGTGAAGTAGTGACTGATAGAGCAACACGAAGGCCTGATGATGGGATCCCAAGGGCGTCAATGACACGCCACCAGTCAGGGGTGGAGAAGAGGTCGAGGCGAGTAGCAGCGCCATGCAGCGAGGATAGCTCATGAATGTTTGGAGTTGCAAGATCCGCAAGGTGATTTGGGAAGACGGGGATAGCCTCAGAGATATTTGGGGATGGAGTAAACAGCCGCGTTGCTTTAGCGGTAGATACGGGTTCGAAGGCTGTGAGCGCGCCGGCCTTCTTGCCTGAGCGGAGCCAGGCATGCAGTGTTGGACTGGTCCAGTTCGCATCAACAAGGAGGCATTTCGGCTTAGCTTGATTAAGATCCGAAAGCCACCGAGCTGTAATATCTTCAGCAGTTATGCTTTCCAGGATGCCCATATCGGCCATGGCAAGCATTAAGTCCTTATGAGCATCGTTAACGGCAACGTATTGTGCTGTCCTATGGGGTTGGTTTCGAATATCAATGCCACTAGTTTGTATGCCCTCAGATGCCAGCTGCGCTAGAGCTGCTCGACCGCTAAGATCATCGCCAACAGCACTATAGAGTCGGACTGAGCTGCCCATGAAATGTGCGGCTTTTGCGATGTTGTGACCTACGCCACCTAGAGTATGCGATATTATTGAAGGATTAGAGGTCTTGAGTTGAGGCGATATCACAACTGGGGCTGCTGAACCAGGTAGAGGAGCGTAATCACAGGAGAAGTCAACAGCTAATGCACCGGCTACGATGATATCGGATTTAGGAGTGATTTGAGATGGGCCTGAAGGAGGTGGCTTTAATGTATGCGCAGCATTGCCAGCTGGAGGGCTATATGAAAGATTCGATTGAACAGAAGGAGTGATATGATTTAAGTTCCCCCTAAATAGGTATCATCAGCGCTGCTTCTACATATTTACAGTATCATAGCTATCTCACCCAGTGGCTTCAGCATGGGTGGTTTCTAGAATTGCTAGTTCTCTAGCTACAATAGCTGCACGCCTGACATTCGATTCAATTAAAGCTCTGTTGGCTGGTATACTCTTACCACCGCTTAACTCTTTGATTTTGCTCAAGATGAACGGAGTGTTGTCCTTTCCAGAAGCCCCGGCCGCATCAGCTTGCCGTATTGCTTCCTCGATAATCGTATCTATTTCATGCTTTGGGATAGACGCCTCTTCTGGAATGGGATTTGCGAAAAATAGCCCAGAGGAGAGGGGCAAGGACATTTGTGCATCTAGACAATAAGAGATTAATAAGTAGGATACGGAGAAAATTCAGGGCAACCCTCTTGCATAGTTCGAAGCATAAGGAAACAGCGGAATGAAAATCCAAACACCTACGAATTATGGCGGCTGCTTCAATCTCATTCTGAATGACCATAGGGCTCTTGACTCCACTTTCTCTCGACCAGAAGGCAGGGAAATCCACCTTGCCCTGCCTTCCGTCTGCAAAAGTTCCAACACCGACACCCTGCGTTTCCAGGTATTCTAAGGTCCGAGGAATATCTAGGAAACTCTTACAACCACTGCTAATCACGGTGACAGGAGTTCGTCCTAGCTCGGTCAGATCGGCGGATATATCCATAGTAGACTCGGCACCCCGATGAACTCCACCAAGACCGCCAGTACCAAACACCTTAATTCCGGCCAGGTGAGCTAACACCATGGTCCCTGCAATCGTAGTGCCTCCATTGAATCTTTTGCCTGCTAGTCTCTATAAACGAACTTAATTAGAAAATACCCTAATATGCCTAGGGTGTTCATCCTTAAGGAAGTAGTACCAACCCACAGACGAACCCGAGGTCCCGCCTGGAGATCTTCAGAGTATTCTCATGCCCAGCAGAGGATGTAAGTTGAATAAGCTCCTCGGGACTCAGCCCCACACGAGCTACCCCATCTATTATACCGATAGTTGCTGGAACACCGCCATTTATGCGGACAACGCTTTCAAGATGAGAGGCCAAAGCCACGTTATCAGGATAAGGGAAACCTATACGTATATAATCCATTAGCGGAGACTGACTAGTTATACGAACACATTACCATGGGTATATATTGTTGTTTCAAGAGCAACTACAGGTTTCTTGGAATTAAGAGCTTCCTGGACCTCATCCGAAATTCTCAGAAAGCTTCTGCTAGTACTAAGAGAGCGATGGGAGGTCCATAGTGGGGATACTAGCTGCCTCGATGCTTTGCTGCCTTTGCCAATGGCCTTAGAAATGAGAGCCATGTCTCAAGTTTCACTACTGGTTCTCAAGGCGGCATGCTTGATGTTTAATGGCTGTCAGACGAAGGGCGTAGCATTGACTGGAGGTAGTCATCATTCGGCGGAGGGCGGAGTGGAATCTTGGCGCGGAGCTCGAGGGCGGTGGCAGAATGATCGAGAGAACACGACGCATCAGCTCTCGAGGACCTATTCCCCAAAGTAGCAGCCTTCACCCATCAGATACCTCCTTAACTTCTGCATTGATTCCTCTATGCTTGGGGTCTCTCATTTATACCCAAGATGAGGTCAATCACCCTCGCACTGAGCTGTATAACAGCATTGTCGAGCTTCTGTGCCGCTGAGCTGAACATCACACAGCCTCTCTCCTCGAAACAGATACTACCCAGCGGTTTCAAGCCTCCACAGGTCTTCAAGAACGTCAATCTTGTACGGACAACCAATCTGGATAAGGAGTATCCGCGGGAGACTATTAATGTCATCATCGAGAATATCGATTCGAAGCCGCAATCAGAATACTATCTTCCTTTCGATTTTAGGTTAATTTCTAGAATCGGAGGGTTCGAAGTAAAGGACAAGAAAGCGGCTGGAAAGCTTCCTTTTAAGACCGAAGTTGTAGAATATGATTCTTATAGGTAAGTCTACGTCAAGTCTCATCCTAAGCACTTTCATGTAATTGACAATGCTCATAGTCCCACCGAATTCTACCTCATCCACCTTCCGGAACCTCTCCAGCCAAAAGCCCAGCAAACCCTTAGCATATCTTACTCGATACTTTCCGCATTAAGCCCTGTTCCCGCCACTATCAATCAGCTGGACAAACAATATGTCCAGTATACATTTAGCGCTTATACTCCCTCTGCCTATGTGACGGAGAAGCAGAAGACTAAGGTTAAATTCCCCTCAACTGATGTCCCGGATTACACAATTCTCCCTGCACCAAATGCCGAGAACCAGCAAGATCCACAGAAGCAAGGCAGCACTTTCACCTATGGCCCGTACAATGACGTCCCGGCTGGCGCCGAAGAATCCGTTAGTGTACGGTACGAATTTACCAAGCCTCTCACCCATGTGAGCCGCCTCGAGCGTGACATCGAGATTAGCCACTGGGGCGGGAATCTGGCAACGGAGGAACGGTACTGGCTTACGAACCGCGCTGCCCAGCTTGCCAACCACTTCTCGCGCGTCTCTTGGCAGATGCAACAGTATTCAAACCCGCCAACTTCGGCGCTCAAGCAGCTCCCCATTCCGCTGCGCGTTGGGTCCCTGAACCCGTACTTCACTGATGACATTGGCAATGTATCGACGAGCCGATTTAGGAGTGGTGTGCGGGAAGCGCACCTGGAGCTTCGACCCCGTTATCCGGTATTCGGGGGCTGGAAGTACAGTTTCAGGGTCGGTTGGGATGCCGACCTTAAGGAATACTTGAGAAAGTTGAAGAAGGGTGATGGATATGTGTTGAAGGTGCCATTTTTGGAGGGCCCGAGGATGCCCGAGGGTATTGAATATAAAAACGTAGAGGTCAGGGTGATATTACCTGAGGGCGCGACGTGAGTTTTCTTTCCTTCAGTGTTTCTCAGGGGCGTAGAAGTTAACGTACTTTGCGCAGTAATATCCGATACGAAACCTCCGTCCCCCTTGTCGCTTCATCTACCACTATCCACCGTACCTTTATGGATACAATTGGTCGCACCACCCTTAAACTCACTGCCATCAACCTGGTTGATGAATGGCGGGACCGTGATCTTGTTGTAACTTATGACTATCCCTGGACAGCAGGCTTCCGGAAGCCGATCGTTATATTCGTTACACTGCTTAGTGTGTTTAGTGCGGCTTGGGTTATCGGGGGTCTTGATGTAAGCATTGGGAAGAAGAAGACAACGTAGGCGAAAAGCAAGAGATGATATCAAGGTTTTGGGATTTGTTCTGTATTATGTAGAAATTCTCAGGCTTTCTTTGCAAATTCAATTTATGTTCCTGCCATTTGCCTTTATCTTCCAGAATACTGCTTGCTGATGGTACAAACCTTGTCCAAGAGAAAAGAAAAGAATTGGTACTCCCCACCGAATAAGTTAATAAGTTCAACCGGCTTTAATTTTCTACAACTTTGCTCTTTGCAATCGTCATATCCTTTCCATTACCAATCATCAGCTTACATCCTACGGGAAATTTAAAATACCTACAACCTGTTTCCGCAAAACTTAGCCTCTCAACCCACCATTCCACCCGCCTCCGCCCCACCTCATTCCAAAACTAACACCCACAGCTGCTGCCAGGCCCACGCACAACACCGTCGGGCCAATTTTATCGTGATAGGTGACGGCTCTGCGCGTTCTGATCATCTTCACACGCCACATATATAGGCCCATAGAGTAAAACAGTGCCAGGCAAGCGACGATGGTGAAAGCCCACGCAGCGGCGAGAGACAGAGAGTCGCCAAAGTTGAGTAATGTCGCGGCGATAGAGCCGAGGATGATGCTAAATTCGAGCCATGAGAGGAAAGTACGCTCAGTAGCAAGCTGCACTTTTGGTTCGACACGGACAGGTACGTGGATGCGTTTACCTTTGGGCGCTTTGAACCTCTTGACCTCGCCAACCCCTTTTGGAACACCCATACTCGGCCCATTGGCTGGCATAGATGTTGGATGTGGCCGTGGTACTAGCTTCCCTGCCAATCCTGCCAGATTCTTCCCGGCTTGCCGTACTTGTTGCTTTAGCAGTTTGGAGCGGTAGTGCCAACCGCCAACGTAGCGTGCTTCTTCCAGATCATCGTCCGAATCTTCAGAGTCATATAGTGGATAGTCATCTTCGGGCACTGGGAGAGGCGCTGAAATGCGCTCCTCAATATCAAGGGTGTTGGGTCCTTCACCGTTGCTAACAGTACCATAGTCGCGGCGTTGATCAAGATCATGCTGTGCTAGGGCATCCCTGGCAGCACGTAGACGGCGCATATCCTCTGTATCATCCTCTTGATTGCTTAGAGATGTTAGAGCAGTACCATCTTCGTCATCGCTATCATCATCTAGGTTTCCGGAAGTCGAGATGTCTGCTGACTGGCCGGGACGCTCAATACCAAAGCGGTGCGTGATGGGTTTGCGGATGTCAACATCCATTTGGGGAGCCCAGTAAGGAAGGAGATGAATTCGATTCGGATTAAGAGTTGCTGTTCCATGAATGTACTTACTGAACTTAGGCACAGCCTCAACGAGATGGCTGGCTGTTAGCTCGCGGATCCATTCAGGAGGTTCTTGTCCAGCTTGAGTTTGGAGCTTAACCTCGAGAACGGCGTAGGGAAATCGCTCTACATCTTCAGGCGGGAGTTGAGAAAAAGGCCAATCCACTCCAATGTCCATTCTTCTCCAGTTCTTGCCCGCTCGAGTTCTACCATCTAGGTTGTCTTCGCGAACCATTGTAAGCTCTGTATCGAGCGATATCCGAACTCGAGCATCTCCTGGTAGTTGAAAGGCTGTTCTATGATAGAACGAGCGAGTAACCGGAACAAGATGGCGGGTAAGGACTCTATACTGAATTTCCCTTGCTAACTGCTCGTCAGACGCGATATCTTTTTCACTTCTTTTCCCTTCTTTGCGATCTTTCTCGAACAACTTTTCGACCGAAATGTCTCCGGCTAGGTACCCGTTTATATTCTTCTCCTTCGTCTTGAAACGCGCCTTCACCGACTCTTCCCCGGTCCAGTCCTCACGATGAGTTTTCCTTTCGACAAAAATTGCTTCGCTTTGCATGCCTCCGTACCAGCGCAATCGGATGGCCTCGGCGCCCTCCGTCTTCTTCAGACGCCCTTCGTACAGCTCCCAAGTATCCGTATTATCGAAGTAAATTGAAGTGATGGCTGTATCATCCATAGAGAACTCCTTTTCTGGGTTGAAAACTAAGACGGGAAGGTGTTTCAAGATGATGAGCTTCAATTCAGTGATATTGTCCGGATGCACCCAGTATTTAGTAGTCTGGCGCACGAAGTTCTGTTGCTTCCCTCCAGCAGCGGAGTCGCCTTTGATTGGGTTGCCTCGAGTTCGCACGTTGTCGTATAGCTTGGAAAGCTTCACTATGAAGGCATCATAGTTGTCTTGGAAGAACGGCTTCCTCCTCAAGCGTGCCGCAAACACAGGTTTCAAATGCCATCCTGTTTGTTTCTGCTGATAATTAGCTTCGCCCGAGCTCGATATTAGCTTTATCCACTCACATCATGCTTCTTGATAATCTTCTGAAAGCCAGTATAGTTGAGTTGCGTGAACTTGGCTAGATCATGCACATCGGCAATTATATCACTCAGATCTTCCTCAAGCAACATGAAGTCTTCTTCGGTAGGCGAGTCGTCTTGTCCATCTCGTCTATCCTGGCCATCAGCCCTCGCGATCACTTGATTAACCTCTTTCTCTGAAGCAGTTATCCTTCGCACTATCTCTCCACTCTTAACTTTTTGAAAGGTGTAGACCTTGTCAAGTTCTTTTTCCAACTCGCTAACGAACCGCTGTTCGTCTTCTTCAGTCCATGGCCTTCGTTTAGGTGCGGGATTTTCAGCAGTAGGCTGTGTTTCGAATGGAGTCTTGAGGCTGTCTTTGAGGTCCTGGTAGGAGATGTAATAAAAGTACCAATCCTTGATCAATGAAGACTTGAGTTGTTCGCCGAAGCTGGGTGGAGGAAGCGAGTTAGCAAAGCATTTGAGCTCGTCAATTGGAGGGGTATGCATGGTAAAGCTAGACGGGTTGGTACATACTGCATAGTGGGCTACTGAAGTCAATTGGACGCCAACCGGGCGTCTCAGAGATTCTAAGGAAAAGCTTCGATGTCGGACAGCTATGGGCAGAGCTGTGTGAAGAGAAGCAAATGATATGACGATGGAACTGGAGCTCCCCTCCTGCAAAGTCTGATGGTACTGTAGCTTGGACCATGTGCACCTCTCCCACCTCTGGCCGCAGTTAGAGCCTGGGCGAAGCGAGATCTGAACCTGACCCGCAGCAAAGACATTGCACGAACGAAATGTCTTACTTAACCCACGTGCTGCACATCATGCATACCTATGCATACGGGTGCATACCTATCTTTCTCACTGCGGTCCTTCTTCAACGCCTCCTTTCTCCCTAATCGCGCAGAAACGGAGTTTTGAAGAGTATCGTTACTGCTATGAGTACCTTGCACGCTAGGTTACGGTTGTTAGTCAGTTCAACTTAACAGGAGATTCGCCGTAACGGCGCTGTAGCGAATCTACGATAACGTATTGTTTCCTTTTCCTTCAGTCACCCAGGTGTGGGTGAAGCTGTTTTCTTCTTCGTATGCCAACACTAACTGGAGAGCTGCAACGCTTCCTTATCATTCTATTAATCAGTGGGCCCTGCGAAAATAGTTCCCGCACAAGGCCTTACAGTATTAGAAATGCTTGACATATTAGTCTTTCGCAAAGGATGAATGATCGGACCGGTCGTAGCTAAGGGGAGCGTGCACTCTGCCGCACAGATTAATCAGCCTTGCGGGATCCCGCAACCTCTCCGCAACTTCTCCGCAGAAAACATAGCATATCAATACCATGGTTTAAATGCAAAATGAACGTTTGTTCAGCCGAAAGCATCGATTACGACTTGAAATTAGTTGCATATTTTTTTTCCTCCTCTCTCTCAAGGAATCCTCAGCTTCTGTTTAACTTTTAGTCCAGGGGGATTCGATATATCATTTAGGAAATACTTTCTCCGCTAATGGCTCCCATTCGCGTTAGTTTGATTGGGCTTAGCGCCGGGGCCAGCTGGGCTGTCTAGGCCCATTTACTCTACTTGAAAGACACATCAAAGTACACCATTGTGGCACTTTGTAACTCGAGCGTGGAAAACGCTCAGGCTGCGATCAAGGCCCATGGCCTGCCGCCAACTATGAAAGCCTATGGATCTCCGCAAGACTTAGCCGATGATCTCGAAATCGATCTTGTGGTTTGCTCTGTCCGTGTGGATAGACACTACGAGACAGTAGTACCGTTACTGAAAGCAGGAAAAGATGTCTTTTGTGAATGGCCGCTGGGGAAAAACCTGGCGGAAGCTCAAGAGATGGAGGAAATTGCCAAGAGCAAAGGAGTTCGCACTGTGGTTAGGCTTCAAGTCTGGCAGTCGCCATTCGGGAACAAAGTCAAGGAAATTGTCGAAAGCGGGAAAATTGGAAAGGTCCTTAGTACGACCTTCGTCGGAAATCCGGGTTTTTTCGGCCTCAAGGAACCAGAATATCCAGCGTATACTCAGGATCGGGAGATTGGCAGAAACATGGTGACTATCTGCTTCATACACTGTATGCGCCGCCTGAACCCTTGCTCGTCTAGCAATTACTGACTTGATGTGTTTACTCTAGCTATGGGAGCTATGCTCTACGCTCTTGGAGAGCTTGAGTCTTTCAACTCTGTCATCGAAGTCAAACGCCCAGAAGTTCAGTTGGTAGATAACACCGGTAAATTCGTTAAAACAATTCCTCGGACTTCTCATGACCAAATCCTTGTCCAAGGTCATCTGGCATCTGGGGCTCTCATATCCTACCACCTGCGTGGCGGAGCAGCCTTTGGATGCAACGAGGGTCTCATCTGGCGCATCTACGGTGAGACAGGTGAAATTAAAGTTACCGCATCAGGCACATATCTTCAAATTGGCCACCCTGACATGCTTATCCGTCTGCATGACCATTCAAGCGGTGAGACGGCAGCTATTGCTCTGAATGAAGATGGTTTGGGAAAGCTCCCTCTATTTTCTCAAAATATAGGACGTATATATGAGGCTTTTGCTGACGGCAAGACTTCAGAGTACCCAGATTGGTCACACGCCATCCTCAGGCACAAGCTGGTTGAAGAAATCTACCAACGTGAACAGGATGGGACACAGGAGACTGTAGCTAGGTATGTTAGGGTGTGAGGTTTTCTAAGGAGGATTTAGGATCTGCCACATACAAGAAGCCTGTGTGTTGATTTGGAGGAAATTTTGGAGAATTGTTGAATAAACTGGTCAGCTTATATATATTTCCGCTTTAGAAGGTCTCTTCAGCTCTCAGAATCCTGTAATTGAATCTTATGTAGCCCAATCTTGCACCGGTGGATACCTATTAGGCTGGAGGCGCCGAAGCATCCGTCTGACGCAACATTGATGCCGTATTTCGTTGGATAGCTATGGCTATGTGAAGTCCCTGCTATTGTTTCACATCGTGCTCCGCCCGTTTCAGTTTCCCACTTCGCTGATGTATGCCAGAGATGCTACTTCTATTCCTAGGCGCTAACTTCCTCGTATGCGACGACGCTTCTTTCCATGGATCAAATAACGCTGATTCGTGTTTATAAATGCTTCATCTTCCTAATTTTCACTTTCTCTTATCACCAAATCCCTCGTCAGTGTTCCTGTTGCACCATTACCCTCCTACAGACATAATACCAACATTATACTAACATTAAAATCTTCTCTCCGACAAACCGCCTCCGAGCACTCATGTATACCCAATCATGCGGTGCAGCCCTCTTCTCAGCCCTCATGCTGTTATTATCATGCACTTTGGTTTCCGCGACGGATACGGGGACCAACTTTCTCAACCTACGCACCATCATCACTGCGGCAGCGGACACAATTTGGGCGCCCCTAAACGCTACAGGCGTCTCAAACGTGACAAACTTTGGCAGCATACCGGCTATCGCCCAAAGCACCATCGTATGTAAATTTGCTTAAGTCCTTGGTCTAGAAAGACAAAGCTGATTACTCATGTAGGGCACTGCAGACCTAATTGCCAACGTCACCGGCAGCATCCTAGGGTCCAAGTACAGTCTCGATGTCAACAAGGTATCTTAATTTACCATTTTCTCTCGTAGCTGCCATTCTCTTCAGGCAACAGAGTTGACAGTGCCGATTTTATACAGGCTGCCTTCATAAACAACACGACTATACCTATGGATGGAATCTACACAAATGTACGTCCTTCGTCTGTTACCCCTTAAGCACCTCTCTTCTCCTCATCCCAACACTGAAACCGCCTGCAGTACCTCGACGCAATCCCCACGCTCTCATCGGCTTTGACCGCACTGGGCAAGTCCTGGCACCAAGAGCTTAATATTCCCATCTACCTAGCCATCGAAGCTTTAACGGAATCCGTCCACGTAAGTCATCTCCGTACCCATCCCCACCTTTTTCGTCATTCTTTTCTCTACATCTCGCTGACCATCAAAGGGCTTTGGTTCCTCCATGCTCCAAGCCAACCTCATAACCTCGAACTCCACGATCCGCACCATCCAAGTTGCCAACACGCTCTCCGACGCGCAGGCCGCGTGGAGTAAGATCCTTAACTATCCCGGTCGGCGCCGGCGCAGTGCCCCTATAGTGCCGGTACGGAGGAGTACCGAAGGAGAGGCGCGAGTCATCGATGGCGCAATACGCCGCGCCGAGGACGTATCTCAAGGAGACGTCAAACCGGCGAGCAATGCACAATGTTCGGAAGGTGTACCGTGTGTGAATAGCTTCAAGAAGCGGCGCGTTGGCACCGTGGTCGGACGTTCAATCGTACCGTGGGCTTAATCGCGCACGATAGTTATTGAAATCTAAATGCGGGCGTGGATGGTGCGACGCGCGTTGCGGAGTGCGCTGACGAGGTTGTTGCTGTGGCGCTTTTTTGTCGTGAGGAAGCTACGTACTTTGGTTACATCCGTGAGAGGATACTTTGTAATCAATTCCCTTCCTTTTTCCGGTTTCAAGCCATGTTTCACAGTGGAAGAAGATGACATAGGCGGACAAAAATGCAAGTGTTCTGGCTCGGTATTATTCGCTAGCAGCAGCAACAGTGGTGGGAGGTGGCCGAGTGGCCATTTACCCACCCGTGTACTAAATACTAACATACAAAAAGGAGGGGGTTCTAATATGTGGTTCACCCTACCACGGGTAACACTCCACACAAACCCAAGTGGCCAGGCAAGCCGTCAGCTAATCTAGCGAGCGATAGAGCGAGCGACCGGAAATGCAGCAGGGAAGCCGATGGACTCGAAACTCGGCGGGGGGGCAAAAACAAAAAAGGGGATATCATACTCGCCAGCAAGACAAAAACCAAACCAAACCGAAATGAGAAAAGGTGACAAAAGTGAGCGCCTAGGACGCCGCGCTCAAATCCACCCATGATAGTAAAGGAAGAAGGGCATGTAGACCGTGTAATAAAAGGAAATATAGAAAAAATCGCCATGTGAACAAAAGACGTTTTGCGGACGATGTGAAGTAGGAAAAGGGTCATCAAAACAGCCTCCTTACCGCCCGCTCAATGCCGTCGATTCCATACAATGCCAAAACGTACATTCCAATCAAAACAAAAGAAGAAAAACAGGTCGCTCCAGTCGTTGTATTCACTATAAGCCCCCTTGTAAAATGCAATGCTATGCTGACCCAATCAATTCGTTAGTCCAAAATTAGTCCGTCGCATATACACTTCATCCTTTCCCGTATCCGCCTTTGAAATTTTATGCAATGCCTTTAAAATTTAAAGGAGGGGACGGATTATACCAAGACCCACTCGCTCCCTCTTTTAACGAATTTATCAAGCATCATGGTTATATCGGTAAGGACGAAGCGACAAACGTAGAAGCCGAAGAATTCGGCAGCGTGACGCGTGCTGAGTTCTAATCCGACATGTGTCGGTGACGAGTGTTTGAGGCCTGGGTCTTCAACTTGGCGGGCGATTTGATCTGTTTGAAACTTGTTAGTATATAGTTACAACCCCGTAGACGCGTAAGCGAATGTGAGGAAATATCGAGTCTAGGGTGATGGACAGAAGGTATTAGAGACGCTGGACTCACCCAAAATCTGGACCGCATCAAATAATCTCGCCAAACTGCTCATATAGCTCGAATTGGGGCCTTCGAACACGACGTTTGCCACTTCTCTTTTCGCAAAGCGGATATTCGGCAGACTCGTCATGGGCAGCGTGGGCATGGTCAGCGAGTCTTTAGATACCTCGTTGCCGGGTCCTTTACCAGCAGCCATGGCACTCAGATTTACAGCCGAATTCTTCGATCGTAGCTTCCGCCACGATGTGAGGTACGACATACTCTGTGAGACGGCACTTTTAGGCGCAGGATCGTGTGAGCCAGATCCATGCGAGCCTTGTGAGCTGTCAGGGTTAGACGAGTTGTTGCCAACCATGTGTGCATCTTTAAAAAGCGATGAAACACCATGAACTCCGACTTCATTACCGAGTTTCTTTGAGAGCTGTGTCTGAACTTGCTCCAACACAACCTCAAACATCTGCATCTCTTCTAGAACAGCATCCGCATCCAGCGTGTCGACCCCGGAGAGCTTCTGCAGCGCTGCAGTGAGTAGGTCGCAGTTAGATATTTTGTCATCGATATTCTTAATCTTGACACCTTTGACACGCCAGACATCGCGTGGAACGAAAAGTTTCGTGGAGAGATAACCACCACGGGGGTGCGCAATAGTTTGGTAGAAGCAGCGCATAAGCCAAAACGGCCGCAGAAGATACGATTCCGGACAAGGCTCGAGTGGAATAGGGGCATTCACAGCGAGAACATTAGGAGAGCCGGGACTATAGGGTGAATGAATATCACTTTCGAAGAGGTGCATGCCGCCAGTTGGAAGGCCTTCGATGTTGAAAGTTGGTACAGTTGGCGTTGGAACGGTTTGTGCAGCATTGCTTTGTTTTCTTCCAGAAAATGAGAAAGTGGTACTCAGAGGGGTGCCTACGGAACCCTCTGAGCCGTCAGGACTTGATATAGATAAAGTCCTATTCTTTAGACTAAGAGAGGACTTGTTCTTTCGAATACCTGTACCCGAGCTCGAAGGCTTTCCTGGAACTTTGGAGGCACTTGGCGATGACGGAACAAGCGTACTATCATTCGATACCATCTGCGTCAAGGCGGGCGTTGCAGGAGATACTGTAAAAGCCGTATCGGCAGGGCTTGGTACGGGTGGAATAGGAGAAGGAGCTGTGAGTCCAGAAATCTGTGACGTTTGGGAGGCTGGCATTCCTGGCATCTTGAAGACCGAGTCCGATACGCTTTCACTGCCATTCAGGGCTGGCCCTGCCGATTTCGGGATAGGCGGTATATCTGGAAGCAAGTCTTTATCTAACATCGAAGGTTGCTGGGTCATTAGAGCTGGAGGCACTGGTGGTAGAGATGTCTCTATCTTTAATTGTTTCGCATTCTGGCCTGAGAGTCTTCTGCTCCGAACTCCTGGGCCCTGATTACCGCTAGCGCTAGACGGCCTTGAGGCTACAGATGGAGGATTAGACGGTTTCGGAGTGGTAAAATCCGATATTAAGGGAAGTGCATTAGTTGGCGGGGGGACTGGCGGTGGCATATGACTCGGTGGTTTTTGTGATAATCGCGAAGGGTAAGTAACCTCAGCAACTGTGGAAAGCGATGTGCCAGCGGTTGTTCGGTTAGAAGACATCGAGCTATTCCAAGTAGAGCCCGAAAAGCCGCTGGAGTCGGATTGTCGAGGGAGCGCTGATTTTGTCTGGAGGTCAAAGTCGAAACCGTCCAACATATATTCCTTCGTCATTTCGTCCAATAAGCGCTCTTCCTCTTCGGCCTCATCTCCTTGAAAGTTAAATTCAGCGCTTTCTCGTACATGAGGTAGCGAATCGTTCCGAAGTTGGGTTTCTCTATAGGTATATCGATGTCTCGCCGCAGAGATGGCTTCTTCTCTTTCCGCCTCACGTACCCGCTCCTTTGCAAGTTCAACTTTCCTAAAAGCGCTAGTGGAAAGATCTGGTTGCATCGATGGATCATCTTCTTCAAATGGCTCAAGACCATCATCATAGGCGGCCTCCACGGCTGCATCCAATGCAGCGTCAAACTCGGCTTCAGTAGCACCACTGCCTGTATGAAGATGTTTACGTCGAAGTCCAGCGCCAGGCGACAAAGAATGCACCGAGGAAGAACAAGAAGACCCACCGGACTCATCTATTGTGTCAAGCCACGATATAGACTCACTGCTGTCCCCTCTGGAGTGTTTTTCGGCGGGATTTTGCTCTGGTCGTAGTAGGGCCTTTTGTATGTTAGGTTCGTCAAATGGATCTCTCTTTGTCTGGGGATTAGGAGATATGGGTCGTCTAGGAGATAGCGGCGGGGGCATATAACTCCTATCCATAGGCGATTCCAAAGCTCCCGTCCGTTCCAGTATCGAATCTCCATTTCCTAACCGCCCCGGAGAGGGCTGGAGGAGGAATCGAGAAGAGCTTGGTATTGTACTTTCCACTTCTCGTATTGCAGTCGTTAATACAGACTCCCTAAGGCTTGGGGCTTGCTCTAGCCGTAACGAAAACGACTGAGGTTGGGGGTTAGGTTCCGGATCCGGATCCGGTTGTACCGACTTATCATTGACAATCCTCGTCATTGTGGCTGTTTCAATGATGGCAGGCTCTCCATCATAATCTTCCGTGGCGCCCAATAATATGGACTGAGATTCTGTATCTAGCGACTCATTACTCATCGGCCTTGCCGGTAAAGATTTACCCGCCGCAGATTGGTACAGCGGGTCTAGACGTCGAAGTTCCTCAATTCGGTTCGTGTACGTCACACGCTACACGTAAAACTTGTTAGTAAAGATATCACTGCCACTAATATAAAAGGTTTTCACGCACGATTGCCTCCAACTTCCTTTTATCATCTTCACCGGAACTTCGGACCATAACCTGCTGCAATAACTTGCATGCGTCCCCGTACGCCTCCATCGCGCCCTCGAAATTCTGAGCATTGTCAAGTAAAACTGCGGTATTAGCTTTCTGCAAAGCTCTTGAGAGCATCGTTTTCTTATCCTTCTCCCTCCGCTCTCGGTTGCGCGGGGGGGTGTTTGCAATTCCGTCGTCAAGTCTGCTGCTCGCGTCACTGTGACTGCGCGTTCTCCGATGCGACTCGTTATCCCTTGATCCAGTGCGTTTGTCTCGGGAAACGTTTTGATTTAGTTTTTGGGATTGTTCCCGCCCAGCCCCTGTCGTGGGCCGCGTGGCGGAGCTGCTTTTGTATTTTGCTTCCGATTCAAGAACTATTGCAGGAGGGGAACTAAGCGGAGTTTGCCCCAATCTACTACGCGATGGAGGGCGCTTGTTGCTTTGTGTTGTACTCCGCGATTTAGGGCTAAAGTAATCAGTTGAAGCGGCGGTGGTGTATGTGCTTGGCGTATACAACCCGGACGTTGAGGGCGTATCGGTCGCGGAAGTATTTGGAGAATTGGGATCGTATACCGTGGCTGGGAGAAAAGGTAGGGTGGATAATGGCGGGAGGGCGGTCACGGATCGCGAGGGGTCGTATGTTGGGGAATGTGGTCTAGAGCGTCGGTGAGGACTCGATGCCGGCGAGTGTCTTGGGTTCGTGGTAGATTTTCTCGGGGGCGAAGACTGATGCGCCGAGGATCCATGGAGAGAGGTAAAGGAAGGCGAGCCGCTGATGCTAAGTCGTCTCGAAAAACTGCCCTGGCGCGAGTCCTTCTCTTTCACCGACGACTTACTCGAGGTCGTTGACTGCGACCAGCGATTGAGATTCCCAATTCCTTCCCTTATGCCACCAATGCTCTCCACAGCCACATGGGCGACACTCGAACGCCGTCTCGACGGAGGCGGTGTAGTTTTTTTGTAGGGTTTAGCGGAATCAGGGTGCTGGTCCTTGAGCGAGGCGGAGCGCTTGACGGTAACGACCGACGAGGAGGAGACAGAGTTGGACCTCGAGACCTGGCGGTGGAGGGGTCCTGCTGGAGGATCGGAGGGCTGAGAAGATTGGGATAAGGAATTGTACATGTTGATGGTGTTGGCTTAGTGTCTGTCTCAGACCCGCCAAGTGACGGTTATGCACAGGTACCCGAAGTTCATGCAAATGATAGATACGGCATGGCGGCTCCAGGGACGCGCTGGTTGCGGACAGCGACACAGCCGGGAGGGATATCAGCGGGATAGGTGCTGCTGCAGTACTGCTGGTGGGTGCCGGTGGGTGCTGTTGTGTATCCAAAGACGTGTGGTCTCCTTCGACGTGGTGGAGAATCTGAGAGGGCCGCCCGGCTGCCGAACACGCTTCTGGCGGCCCTGACCCTGAAGCGACAAGGGGTCTCCGTTCCCCTTAGGCCAGGAGAAGATGCGTGCAAAAGACGTGGCTTGATGCCAAGGTCCGCCTCGAATCGCCGAAGAAAAAGGTTACCTAGACGCCGCGAGATTCGTTATACCAACTCTCAGCTGCCTTGCGATTCCGAAATGAATACCTCCGCTGGCTACGCAGCCATTTGCCTGCCCGATGCCGCACGCCTCCCGCTGCGAAACAGTCCGCTCGTGACGAATCACTCGGGTCTCGGTCCTGGGGCTCCCTGCCTTGCCCAGCGTTTTAGGTCGGTCCTGGAGTCGACCTGCCAGGGGTCGGACGAGGCTGCACGAGGCCTCTGCGTCTGCTGAGGATACGATACGCCTTTGGGCACAGTGTGGAGAGCTACTGTATGGTCGGTGCTGTTGACGCCGTCCTCGCGACTGCACATGCACGACCAGGTAGCGAAATGAAACTGGAACTGCTGGAAGGGATGGCTGGAGTGGTGACTTCACGACGCCCATGTATGTGCTCTGTTTGCAGACCGGCAGCGGAGTCGCTGTGCCTTCTACTTAAACCAGAGTATATGTGCTTTTCCCAGCTACCTGGTTCCTAGGCTGTAGGCAGAAGAAATGGCCAAATCTTGGTTAAGCTGAAGCTCCTACTCTCTGCGTTCCGGTTGCCAGCCGCCCTGAGACAATCTCAACCACCACATTAGTCAGGCAAAACCGGCAATGCTCAGCACGTTAGCACATTAGCACATTATATCGAGGGTATAGGTAGGTAGGTAGGTAGGTAGGTAGACATAGATGATTGATTAAGCATTGAAGCAGCTTGGCATCTTCCATAGAATTTCCATGAATTCTTATTCTTCGATGCGCGTAGTAGACAAAAGCCGTGTACGCATCTACTCCTACAAGCACCAAACTACCCATTGCCGTATGCCCATCGTCTACCCGCTCTCCACGTCTGAGTTTTTTTTTTAAACTCTTATACTGCGACGTTTCAGCGTCAGCTCTCACCATCATGGCGTCATACTGCCTCCAATCCACGCCTCACCATCAGTCATATCCCTAGACGATCGCATGCTCCTCCGAAGAAAAGCCTTGAGGAAATGCATTGCAGATCGAACCACCTAAACTCCATCGCATGCATCTGGCGACCTAGTGATTTGCTGTCTATCTCCTAGGCTCATCGTCTGCCATTATGTCCTCTTCCTGGTCCACACCGTCATCCCACGTCATGTCCATGGCCTCCCCCCCAGCATTATTAGGAGTAGACTTGCGATTCTGTCTCCGTAGGTGCTCGAGATACTCCTTTGTCAGACTCAATCGGTAGTCTGCCGCTTTTACTTGCTCGGCGAGTAAATTAGTCCGCTCTGTTTGCTCCATGAGTTCTATATATTGCTGTTTCTCCGTTTTAGCTAAAGGTCCCTGTGTAAGATCCGGGAAGAACCGAAGAACGGCGACTTCAGTCGGACTCGCTATGCGGCCGATGCGCGCATTCAGGTATCGACCATCTATTAGTGACTGCAGGTAAGCCTCAGCCTGATCCGGCGTTTGATTTAGCATATTCGCCACGTCTAGGACTGGGATGGCGGAGTAAGTCCGTTGCAGATTGGATACATATACTCTTTGTGAGTGATCGACGAGCTCCTTAACAAGGCCATGGTTACCGTCCTGGGCACATAATAATTAGCACACTCACTTCTTTTACATAGCTGTGACCATACGAACCTCTGCCCATATGGGAGCTCCAACATCGACTTGAGCATGCAGCTTGCGATGCTCCATGTTTTTGAATGCATCCGCAAGAGCCTCATAAGCCTTTGAAGCGGCCCTAACTTGTTTGATTGCGGAAGGATTTGCGGTTCTCGGGATTGCAAGAACCTATGAATTTAATCAGTGCTCACTTATTGTAAAATGAGAATCCATCCTCACTGCTCCATCCACTAGATAAGTAACCAGAATCCACTTCTTATATGCCTCGAGCATGAACCCGCTAGCAATATTGGCAGCAGGTGACACAAGGATATGCTCTAGGAAATGCAGTGCCTGCTTATATTTGCGCACACCGAGATATGCCATAGCTCCCAAAAGGTAGTATTCTTGCACATCAGAAATTGTTATTTTTTCGGTATGGCCAGACCTTGTAGTGACATAATCGCTGCTGTTGGTGAGATCAGCACACGGCAGAGAGCTTTCCTGCTCCTGGACTGCTCTCGGTATGTGGGATGGCAAACTGTGGATATAATTGTCAAGGATTGGAAGTGCCGCGACGTATGCTCTAGCTTCAAGACAGAGGCGGATAAAGAGCAGATGTGTAGATGTGAAGGTACCCGTTGAAGGGTCCAGTCGGATCATTGCAGATCGTATTGGTGCTATCGCAACTCCTGGCTTCAAACAATGTCAGATAATTCATATCTTCCTCCAAGACGCAGAGAAAGCCCACATACCATTCCCACTACTCGAGCAACGCGTTCCGCATATTCTACCACTCTCCTCCAGTCCCCCCCAACGTAACGAACTTGGACTGGGTCAAACGTCTCTAGGAACTCCACGAGTTTTCTCCATAGCGGCCCTTGTGGCCGAAAACCGTCCGGGATGCTTTTTATAGATTTCGGATGGTCACCGTAGGATTGGATTCGGTAAAGTAGGGCATAGAGATATGCTATGGTATTGACGGTGGGGTTGAGGATCTACTCTTGTTAGTAGAGCCCTACAGACGAGTCATGGAGCAAGTTACCTCTAACAGGTCTTGGCCGGTATCGGCGCCTTTAATGAAAGCGTTTGGGGGCACTTGTGCAAGCGTTGAGAGGAAGTTGCGGACTTGGCGGTCATATTCGAGATTGGACTTTAGCTCTGGGGCATCGGGTTGGAATGAGAACAATATGCTCAGAAGGTCGGCCATGCTAGCAGCCCGCCGGATTTGATATATATTCTCGGCCGCCAACAAGAGTAAGTTTCGGGTGGTGCTTAGGAGGTACTCGGAGGCAGCTGTGGAGGGGCAGAAGTTGAGGTTTGTTCGAGGTCTGTTGCCTGCCTGCCGTGAAGGGTTCACCGCACACCGAATTCACCTCATCCCCAAAACATAACAGACCGGCAAATTCTATAGCGCTCAATAGAAACAAAGGGCATAAATTTTGATATTGTCATAGGAAGACAATTGCTTTAGTCATCGCAGAACAGAAGCTCAATCATGACTCTGCGGACCCAAGGCTACAAGGCTGCCATGACCCATCACCTAGACATGGCGATGCCTAAGACGGAAAGGCGTTGGAATCCGTTGGTCGCACGCACTGTTGCTCGTTTAAACTGTTGTCCTGACTCGGAACCTAGGCACCTTGCGGGGGTGCGAGTAAGCTCAATATTATGATTAAACATTCGCTTCCGAGACGTTTCTAAATGGCTAACTGATAAAAGAGGATATCATTCAGGTAGGAAAGGCGTTAGACAAACACCCGACAAGCGCCACAAACTCAAAGGATCTAGCCAACTCCAGGCAATGCATGCTCTAAAACACCAAGAAAGCACCCCAAACCCCCAGTTCTTTCATCGTCTCTTATCCTTTACGGCGGTCTCCATACGACGAATCAGTGCTTTCAAGCCCACCCCCTTCTCGCAGTTACCTTCCAACCATGCCTCCATCTTCTCCCGCACACTTTTCATCCCCTTAAGCACGGGCAACTTCCTGCCCTCCTCTCCCTCCAGGTGCATCAAAGGATTCAGGAGCAAGTCCAAAACCTCGTTCCAAATATCCGTCTGCCAATAGCGTTTCAAATTCTCCCGGATCCGGTAGGTCTTGGTGGCTCCGGCACCCAGCGCCGCCCCACGCTCTGCAACAGTTTCAATGTATTTGCCAAACAACAAGCTGTGTACGATCCCCGCGAGGCCATGATAATCGACCTGGTACGTCCAAGGTCTCAACTCGCGCATCTCAGCACAATCTGCCTCACTAGTCTTCCAATCTGCAATGAACTGCACTTCAGGTTTGAAAACCCTCATGTCTATTCCGCGGCCAAAGTCGATAAGCGCGATGCCCTTTGCCGCCCAGCCACCTCGACCGTCATGCTGATATTGTGCAGACCAATATTCTTCGGGCGGTAAGTTGTCCAGACGTACGAGGACATTGTCGGCTTTAAGATCTCCGTGGATGAGACCTTTAGTGTGGAGAGCCTCCACAGTTCGGAAGAGTTCAACAGTGAAGAACATAGCCATCTGCTCGTCCATGACGCCACCGCCATTGATATCAGCCCTGGCAATGTTAACAAGGTCCAATAGGGTACCTTGGTCCCGAAATTCCTCTACCAGGAAGCCTTCATCCTTAAAAAGATGCATTTCATAGGCGTGAATGACAGAGTCTGCGGGGCGAGAAACACCTAGTCGGCGTTTCGCCTGACGAAGAATATAGAATTCCCAAGCAGACGGTGGGTCTTCCATCTTGATGGCTTCCAGCTGATTTCGCTTGAGTCCAAATTCCCCTTTGCCCATCTGGGCAGGCTTTTCTCCCTCTTCCTCCTCTTTTACAGGCGTACTTTCAACTAAATAAACAGGCGCGAAAGCTCCTTTCCCTAGCTCCCTCTTAATAGAGTACGTTCTTTCAGAAGCGTCGAATCGAAGAATTGGCGGCATCATCAAATTACTTGCGGTCTTATCGTTTGAATTTTTGCTCATCTTTGTTACCGCTTTTGTAAATTTACGTATCTCAGCGCTTTTGCCTATAGTTTTAGTCGTATCTGCATAGTAGCCGTCATACAAAGCTAGAGGTGGCTGTACTAGGCTCAAAATGACCTCCCGAATGGCTTCATCGACTGGGTTACATTGCGCATCTTTGATGATCGGGCCCTTGGACACCGCCTCTTTTGACTCCAGGGCTTTCTTTGCTAAGGGCTGCGTTCTCGAATCCCCCAGCGGTACTTTTAGTTTCTTTTTTTCTATCAATGCAGGCTGGGGAATTTTCTCGTGGGTTCCACCAACTCGATCTAGCTCATCTTGAAACGGGCTGCTCCAGGGCTCTCCATCATGCTCAAGTATTGTAGGGGCACCCTTCTGGCGACAAGGCGTCTTCATCGCAAAATAGTCCTTCTGTGAAAGCGCTGTGGCAGCTCCGATCGACGATTCCGTCTTCTCCACGATTGGTGTCATGAAAGGAAGCCTGTTTTGTGCTATTTGCGCTTGGTCTCGATACGGCCGCGTCGGGGCCTCGCAATCCTCTGGTGGTATTGGAACAAATCGTGTTGGTAGTGCAACTGGTCCTAGCTCGGGAGAGGTAGGTGTGGCCAGTTCGTGGTCGCTCTCACAAGCGTCCTCCTGGGGATCTTGGTGGACTCGCCAGGGTCCGTCTTGTGTATTTTCACTCTCTTCATCGGGTTCGTTAGATCGGTCACCTCTAGGAATATGTTTGCTCGCGGTAAACTCTGACCATTCCGAAACGCTTTTGACATCAGTCTGATCGGGCTCATCATCTGCTGTAGTCTTCACAGTAAAGTCGGCCCCAGTCTCGTCACCGAACTCGCTAGTTGCGCCTGAAATCCTCCCTGTACAAGTGCTCTCTCCTGCACTAGTGTAGTCATCCTCCTCCTCCTCCTCACTGTCATCCCCACTGTCAGACTCTCCCGCCAAGTCACCTTCTGCCTTCAAAGGCTGATTGAAAATGCCATAAATCTCATCCATAGCTTCCCGCGTATGGAAAGTCATTGTTGGCTCCGTTGATTTCTTACGCCTTAATTTTGGACCCGTCGGAGATGCCAGGTTTGTTTGAACTATACAATATCAGCCCTTCTTTAAAGAAAAAAAGTGAAAGCAGATCCACCTACCAGTCTGAGTTGCTCCCCGGACTTCCATGACCTTAATCTTCCGCGTTCGATTTGCGCGTTCCTCCCTACGAATTTTCTTCGCTAGGTTTACCTTTTCAATCTCTGCTTGGGAAGGGGGTGTGTTTTCATCATTGAGCACTAGATTGTCCTCAATACCTGTCAAAATAGCTTGGACCGACCCTTCTCTTCGTGATTTGTCGCTAACAGATCCAGCACTTTGCCTTGACTCTTTCACTATAGACTGTTTTTCATGCCGCTGGTTTTCCGCATCAGCCTGAGACTTCTTCATTTCTTCCTTCCTCCGAATTGCCGCCCAATCATAGTCCATCCACCCTCTATGTCTGGCCCTTAGTTCTTCAAAAGAGAACTCGGCAGCCACTGGGTCACTAATATTAGGGTAAACAGCTTCCAAATTGACAAACACGCATTCCGTCTTTCCGGTTTTTGGGTTCACGGTCTGCTGTTGACTATGCAGTGGATGTGACTTTGGTTCGCTTAAAGAATCTGATACGGACTGAAATACATAAAGCAAAGCCAACGCCAGCCATTAGTCCTGTGATCGTAAACAATGAGAATGAGGGAGTGACGGTAGCCAGAATTAACTTACCTCATCCTTAAAAATCATCATTTTTGGAACCCCAGTGTTCTTCTTGCCCACCTTGAGTGTTTCCCCAGCCCATGGTTTCGCCTCTACTTTGTTTTCCTTCTTGCGATCTGCCAATGATTCGATACTATCCCATCCCTTTGTACTGCTGCTTGAACCTGGTTTCGCTGGCTCATCCGAATCTGAGAAGATGGCCAGTTTCTGTCGGCCAGACTTTGACGTGCTTGAACCAGTAGCTGCCCGGCTTTGAGCCTGCGGATCTACTGGAGGTGTTGGCGTATGAGAGAATGGGTCAATCTTCGCTGCTAGCGCCGGTCGTACAGTTGGCAGTGCAGGGCTAGTAGGTTCGGGGACATCTTGCGGTCTGCTGACAAACCGGTGTTCGAACTCCCCAAATTTGCGCATCAAGCGCTCTGTCGGCCGTGCCTCCCGTTCTAAACCTAGCTTGTAGACCTCTTCGGCCTGTGTCCACCTCCCAGCATTCTCCAGCCAGGCGGCGAACTCCTCATAGAACAGCGCCAAACCGTCTCCAATATTTTGCCGCGCTAGATATGCGAAGGCCTCACGTGGCGCATCTGAAAAAAAGCGAATGTAGTGAAGCCACAGCTTGAGATAGCGTGGATCGTTCCTGTAGTGTGTGGAAGATTGGAATGCCTTCGTTGCACGTTCTAGTAGAGTTGATAGCTGCGATTGTGGTGTGTTCTGTGCTGAAGGATATGCATCGAGGGTCCACTTGACGTATCGGTCGTAAATGTCAAGCGGGTCATCAGATTCGTCAATTGCTAGAAGTTCCTTCTCGTACTCTTGCCGGATGGCGTTGTTAAGATCTTGTGTATGCGAAGGAGGAGGAGATTTCGTCCCGAGTGACAGAGGGGAATATAACTGTGCAAGCGCTTTTGCAGAGCGCCCGCTAGGGAGAGACTGGATATTCTCCTTCTGGTTTTCGATGATATCGAAGTCGATCAAATCGTCGGAAGGCATGGTGAAATTTTGCAAAGAAGAAGAGGAAGAAGAGACCTAAAACAAAAATATAAGTTTAAATTAGATGCCTTACCTCACTTTGTCTTTCTTGGTGATAAAAGTGGAGGGGTATTGTTGATAGTCGAGGGTAAGTGATTGTCCGTGCCTTTGTTGACTGTCGCAAACGTAAACACACTAGTCGTTGCTAGCCGCCCGATTGAGCTTGGCATCCGGGGTAGGTACCCTCAGACGCACGACTGCGGCTCATAATCATTAGAAGACCTGTCCCAGAGTCTTTCAAAGCCTGCCTAGGTATCCGGCACGCCTGTTGCATAGCACAAAATGACCGAATCATGCCTTGAGCCTAGTCCTCAAATGACTGAGTCAACAACTATTCCTCAATTCAACGCAGAACCGCGTTATGTGGATAAACTTCCCCAAAAGTGCAAATCTAATGCATTTCCCTTATGAAGGCATTCTCATCAATGCTAGTATATCCCTCGACAAGGCTTCCGCAATTAGTTAAGCTATGTTGGCCGAAGAGTGGGTGCGTTTTAGAGGTTAGATTGAGGAGTAAACTAATATCTGCTGTTGTCATCCCGCCACTTCTTCACGAAATTCCCTATTTATTCCCTTGCGATCAATCCTTCCATACATCAATATGTATCTCAATCCTTCTGCAAACACTTGGACTTGCAGTCCACCAATCAACCCTACAGTCGAGGAGTTCTGCCGTCGTCTTCCAGAGTACAATTCCACGCGTCTAGTTAGTTTGCCAGACTTGGCGCGGGATCTCGGACTAGGTCATGTCTTTGTAAAAGATGAGTCTTTTCAGCTTGGCCTCCCGGCGCCTAAAATTCCCGGGGCACCATGGGCGGTCTACAGATCCGTCGCTGCCAAAGTAGAGCTTCCTCAAACGTGTACACCCCACGAGCTGAGTATTTCCGCCAATACTCAGGGCATCACATTAGTGACATGCACCGATGGTAATTGGGGCCGAGCTGTGGCCCGAATGGCTAAATACCTTCGAATTCCAGCAACTGTGTTTGTACCACAGAATATGGACCAAGCAACGAAGGAGAGGATCGCTGGCGAGGGTGCTAGGGTTTCAGTTGTATCCGGAAACTACGACGAACCGATTCGAGCTGCTCGAAAAGAGGCAGACTTCGAGGGCTCTTTTGGTCATGACACATCATGGTCTTGCTATGAAGAGATACCCAAGGTATAAATTCCTACCAAGGGCCAAACTATAGGAGCCATTACTGATTAGCAGATGCAGTGGGTAGTCGAAGGTTACTCCACTATGCTCACAGAAACGGATCGGCAAGTTCAAGAACAAGCCAGCAAGCAAGCCATATGCGTTGTTACCTCTGTAGGAGTAGGTTCCTTCGCGCAGTCAGTAGTTATGCACTACAAAAGTAGAGTTCCAACTGCGACTGTCGTCACTGTAGAACCGGAGACAGCTGCTTGCCTAAAGACCAGCCTTGAAGTAGGGAAAATTATGTCTGTGCAGTATCTACATATTCATGGAGTGCAGGCTAGTCCCTGTGGCGCGGCACCCTTAAGCGCGCTGAAAAAGTCCTGCGAAACCCATGCGTCAGGGCCAGGGCCTGGCTCTGTAGTAGTGCTATTCTCTACTGAGGGTAGTCGCACCTATTCCATCACATAAATAATGAGGTCTTGGGATACCAGTGGGATTGCTTTGTCTAGTTCAGTGAGGTAGAGCTACTATAAGATTTCTGAACGACTCCATAGATTTATTGGGGTTCCTTAAATAGCACGCTTCTTTCGCAAGTCATATTTGAGCGGACCTTTATACTTCTCAGGGATAGATAAAGCCATATAAAAGGGCACAGCTGGGGGGCACCCCAACGGCTACTGCGGCGAACCTCAACGATCCCAATAGTCATCTTTCTGCAATAAAACAGCTTGGTCAATATTCTCGGTGAAAGAAAAGGTGTTACGGTTCCGCAGAATTTAATGAGGCAAGAGTAGCTTCGTAGCCCTTACCATCAATACCCACCGCTTATCGACACCTTCCATATCTTAGCTTTCCACTCCTCTGCTTCTCCGTCGGTTGCTATTACTTTATACATTTTGGATTTCAATAAGTGCCCAGAAAAGCGGACATTTTAATCCCTCTGTTACTGATCTAAATAAACCCCAAGGAGATAAAGATATACGGCGTCAAAAGAACCCATATAGGACGAGTCTTTGCTTGAAGCAGTATCTATCCTTGGCTTATCTTCGGACACATTCACGAAGGCTCAACCAATTGTGAAAAACAACAAAATATCCGCACTACTAGCCCTACCTGCGGAAATCCATCAGTTCATCCTCTTCCAGACACTCATACCACCTAAAAGAAGAATTTTGCATAATCCAAAATAATACCCGACGAGTCCCTACCGCTCAGTTCGCCCACCCGAAAGTATTAATGAGGAGGCCTAGCCGGATATAACTCACCAGCAGTATATTGCTGGAAATTTCTTTCATCTCAGGTAGGGCATGAAATTCTGCATTTTCTCAGCATCTCAGAGCTGTGCTTCAAGCCCAGCTAGCCCCACATTAGCCGTCAATACTCCACATATTTTGGTTAGTATACAATGGCCTAGAGAAGGGTAATCCGTGTATATGATAAATTCTACCAGCAGGGTGGAAGTTTTTTGTTCCTATCAGCAGACATGTGCACCGAGCAGCAGAAGCGACAGATCCTAAGTTTATTATCGCAAATAGTATAGTCACTGATAAGAAGTGTTTAGTAAACATAAAGGAGGCTGCACGGTGTCAAGGATTGGCTCTTATCTGAGCTGGTATGAAATGCTGAGGTCGATGAGGTCGCTAAAAATTGCTATTCCAGGACATGCGCATTGATACGAAATATCGAAGACAAGAGACAGTCACTGGTACAATCCTAAAGATACTACGAAACGCCTTTATCTCTATTTTAACAAGGACTGATGGGAGTGCACTTCAGAGGCAACCAAACTCTACTTAACAGGACATACTGCAAAGCATCATAGCACTAGAAATGATGATCTCAAGCTTACTCCCCATTATTTGATATATAGGTGGCATAACAGTAATTTATGACACTCCTCGTAGTGGAGATACAATGACAGCAAGGGGCCAGAACTAAAAATCCGGTTGAACTAGATATATCCATGAAGCTACGCCCACGAGCACCGAGAGGCCAATTAATTCTTCCAATTACTCCAATAGTCCAAAGCAAGCAAACGGTTCCTCTTTCTCTTCCTCCTCTTCAAACCCAACGCACCGCCAACACTTCAGCAACCTGTACGGATCATATTTTCTTTTCACCGCCAACAACCGCTCATAATTACCACCCCACCACGCCTCCTTCCAGTCCTCTGTCCATGGGTTTGCCTCGTTTACATACGCTCCACTCCCCGGCGCTAATGCCTCCGCGCGCTCTGTCAGCTGCGCCAGCTGCTGTACTCCAGCCTTCCGATCCGCTACACTCGCGTTCCACGCCCAGGCCACACCACCTCCCAGGTGCCAAAGGGTGTTGCGCCAAGCGGGCGTCGCGGAGGTGGCGTTGGGTTCGTGTGGCGCAAGAATGGGATTCACGACCGGGATGTATGGCGTGATGCCTTGGTCTAAAAGGTAGGCTAGGTAGTCAAGGAGCTGCCCACGGCCGTCGGCAGATGTGAACAGCGATGTGGGGATCAGCCGCGTGCTGAGGATGCGCGTCTCTCCTACGGAAGCGGTGTTAGGGATCACGTACTTAGTGTAGAAGGAGTACCAGTTCGGCATGGCTTCAATGACCACGGTCCCGTTATGGGCGAGCGCGTAATTAGAAACGGCTTCGAGGGACCGTGTGGCCTCGGAGAGGTTTAGCAGCGGCGTTACGTTGATAAAGTTATGGGAGCCGAGATGGCCACCCCACCCTTCAGATGACCAGCGCAAAGACTCATCTACAAGGAGGGTGAGGAATGGGAGAATGTTCGTGGAATTTGCGGGAAAAGAGAGTGATGCTACAATGAGTGGCACCACAGGCTCGACTTTGTGTGTGCTCGAGACTACGACGCCAAAGGTACCGCCCCCTCCACCTCTAAGCGCCCAGAACAGATCACGGTCTTGGCAAGCGTTGACGGTGCGAAGAACACCATCTGGTGTGACAATGGTAAATTCCAATACACGGTCTATCCCAAGCCCGTACACAGGCGAGAGAACGCTGTGTCCTCCACCCATGACCCAGCCTCCAGAAGCACCAATTGTGGCTGCATAACCGCCGATAAAAGTAACGTTGTGCTGATGTGCAAAGGTATAGATATCGTCAAAATTCGCGCCTGCGCCGGTAGTGATGGCCGCCGTGGAGGCATTAGTAGCGCAGCCAGCGGGGACAAATGACGAAGAATATGAGAGGTTGACGAGCTTGCGGGTCCACAGAGCGAGGGAGCCACGCTGGCTGCTACGGCCCATATAGTCGTGGCCGCTGTTTTTCACGGAAAGCCCAATTCCTGTGCGCTTGGCGAAGGAGAAGGTGGCCAGGATGTCTGCGGTGGAGTGGACTTCAACGTAGTATGGCGATACGCTGCCTTGGTTGCAGGAGACATTGGTGTAGGCAATGGGGTCGTTGGGATTCGTATTGTCTAGAAGACACTGATCAGAAGCATTTGAGAGGCATATTTCTCCCTGGCCGTTCATGAATGCACCGAATTGAGGGCTTCGGAAGGTGTCCAATGTATAATTTGCCTGGATCGCAACGCACGCTGTGACATCGCGCTGGATTGGATGGCCGTTATAGGTAGAAAAACAAGGCAGTGACAGAGGCATGCCTCTATAGAGGTGGCCATTGACTGTAATATTTAAAAATTGCCATTCGATATCACTAATCGAAACACACAAAGGCAAGTGAGCAAAGGCTATGAAACTGACTAAGGAAATTAGGACTTTAGTGTTTGACGCCAACATCCTTCAGTGAGGAAGCTTGTAGTGGGCATAAAAGAGCAAACAAAGCGAGAAGATGGGAGGAGAAATTTCAAGAAACGACGTCGGCGGAGTTGAGTATGTTCCTGCATCCTGCATGTATTGCTCACCGACTACAATTGCATGCTCATTGCGTCGGATCATCGCTGGCTTTGAGTACCACGGACCAGGTACACCTGCTGACGAAGAATGATTAAGACAGCAAGTGGTCGCACGGCATTCTGCAAGATCGTCGTTATATTGCTAACAGGAAAAATGGAAGCGGGGTTGGGTAGCTATTCCTCTAGCAATGTATTTTTCGGGACTACCACCGTTTATGTGTTGGTATGAATGCTTGCTCGAGCATCTAGGTAGCTATGATTGGCCGCGTTTTACCCCCAGCCCCAACGCACCGTGGAGGATCGTCAATCTCCGTATCGCACACAGCCCTTTCTCTTTGCCAGCTGAACCAACCATGTGAGCATCGCAATGGACCAGCCCACTTGTCAGTGCTTGCCTAGCAGTAATTAGTAGACCTTTTTCGTTTAAGTTTCATTTCCTTGACTGATGGACGGACAGTTGATGCAATGAGTGTGAGGCGCTATTCAGAACCGCCATCCTCCCACTCTGCTCCTGTGAAACCTGCATATGGAAATGTGAAGGTGCTGATCTCTTTCCCCGCTTAAAGTATGGGCACTCTAAGTCTCGCATGCTGCTCGCACTGATTGTATAGCTGCCTAAGGAGTTTTCGCTGCAATTCCTAAGCGGCGCGAGTGGTGACATGTACGGCAAGAAGTGGGGTCGGCATGGAGATTTCCGCATAATGTTTATCAACATAAGGTGGTGGTCATAGCATTGTTGCTTGTGGTAAGACAATTACGAATTAGGTAATATGGACCGGCCAATATTACTCATGCCTCAAATATGCCAAAACAGTATGTAGCGCATGTTTTGAGCACAACAACAGCATGAGACGTCATGTAGGGCTCAGGCGTCTCCGCCGTGTTAGTGTTGAAAGCAGGTAGCTTAGTCCAGGCATCTTACCTTGGGCTAGCTTATCTGAAAATATATATCAGCAAGGGGGGTACCCAGCCGGTTCATGACACTCTCCATATGATAGCATGTGGCCTCCATGCTTTGGCCGAGCCACTGCAGCAGTCATGATTTTTAACATTGCATGCAAACAATAAAAGACCCCAGAACAACGTAAAGATTATCTCAACAAATCGGTGCGGTGCCGGTCGAAGGCTCCAAACAGAGCGACATATTGTAATGATCGCTGCCGGCCCCTCAGACTAATTCTAGCACACTAACAGCTGCAGCTACTACAGTTTTCAAATATAGTGAGAATTAGAAGAGGACAACCTCAGAAAGTGGCAAGACGAAAAATTAAAAGAGCGCGAAAAGTGGTCTATTTCCTGAACTAAACCGTAGCGTTTCTGAGTAATTCCCCATGACCATTTTCTGACCTGTGCATAGACTTAAACTATATATATGCCCACAAACCAATAACTCTTCGAATTTCTTTCATTAAGCTCACTAAGGTCCAATCTTATTACTTTACAACCCCTAAAGAGCCCCAAGATTTAGCATCCGGTTTTATTGTTAGTTGAGCGGCGTATATCTGACTCTGGAAATCCAAAATTATCGTATGGTTTATATGTTCCGTGATGCCCTCTGGTCAATATCAGTGCTCCCAGTAATGAATGAATGTATATTC